>JASSUY010010019.1:0-51511 GCA_032466535.1 Forpus xanthops | reverse complement strand
CTGGGCAACCCATTCCAGTGCCTCACCACCCTTACACTAAAGAATTTCTTCCTCATAACCAATCTAAACTTCCCCTGCTTAAGTTTGAACCCGTTACCCCTTGTCCTATCGCTACAGTCCCTCATGAAGAGTCCTTCCCCAGCATCCCTATAGGCCCCCTCCAGATAGTGGAAGGCTGCTATGAGGTCTCCATGCAGCCTTCTCTTCTGCAGGCTGAACAGCCCCAACTTTCTCATCCTATCTTCATAGGGGAAGTGCTTCAGTCCCCTGATCATCCTCATGGCCCTCCTCTGGACTTGTTCTAACAGTTCCATGTCCTTTTTATGTTGAGGACATCAGAACTGCACACAATGCTCCAAGTGAGGTCTCACTTGTACAACAGCCTTTCCTACTCTCAGATTAAGCCCCCTTGTCCAAAGGACTATGCAAATAGACCAAACAAAGTGACAGCCTTCTCCAAGTCTGCCTGATGACATGATTGCTCATGGACCAGCTGAAATGTTCTCCTCTGCAAGGTAGAGATGAGATCTCGTTTACTGGAAATTACTCATGCACCTATCATGATCCTTTTTTTCTTTTCCATTCTTCTTACTTTCCTCTTTGGTTTTCTGTATTATACTGAAGTTGCTTTAGCTCTGATGATGCCGTAGCAGAGAAGGGCTCCACAACACAGCAACATCCTTGCCCCCCTCTATCCTGGCAGGGAGAAATCACAACACAAAGCATGACATGCCTTCTCCAGACAGGCTAAAGGGAAGCCCTGTACTACCAAGATACAACTTGAGTGCATCACCAAAAGGAGAAGAGAGGTTACAAGAAAACAAAGCCTAACCAGTATGGAAATATACTTCACACAATGAAAAATACAGTGACCATTCCATGGATTTGTATTTCAGGTAATTGTTACCTAGAAGGAAGGTGTTCTTGGAAAGATCCAAAATCTTTTCCTATTTTAACTACTAATATATATATATTTTAATAATAATAGTAATAATTATTAATAATAATAATAATAAAGATTGAGGTGGAGTATTCCACAGAATCCTAAATGGAAAAACACTGCTGAAGCTGAGAAAGAGACTGTTGCTCCCTGCTCTGCCATATAACTGCCTAACAGATAAAGCTTAATCCCTCATTGTGGTACAACACTGATTTGTTGATAGCAAGCATTGTTTTCTTATGCTTTCATGTGATTTTCCAGTTTTTCCTTCCTTTAAATTTTGGACAGGAAAGCTTAGAAAATAAATGGCTTGAAGACTGCCTTTCTCCTCACCATGGAAATGATAATTCCTTCCTGAAAAGGGTACTCTGCTAAAAGGTCAGGTCTTCCCCTTCCTATCTGTCTTTCATGGACAAAACTCTGCTTTTGATGTAATGGATTATTAAGGGGTTTGCAGGAAGGCCTGAGGGATCTGCTGAAATAGGTAAAATGATTATGAGTGGCAGCCTGTAATGTTGTACAGAAGAGAAACATTTTTGTGCTGTTTAAAAAAAATGAAAGAAAAAAAAAGACTAAAATGTAGGTTTGAATAATTGTTCTCTCTAAGGTAGAAGGAGAACTACACAATCCTGATGTTAACCGTAACATCCTCCAGAACATCTGAACTAACTTTGCATTATTGATACCACAGATCTCAATGGAAATTACATACTTTCTTCTACTTGAAATTTAAAAATCATGGAGTGATTGGGCCCAGCAGCTGAAAGCCCAGATAGGGCATCTCCAGTTTGTTTGGTGAATTATTAACACAGCTTTGAGTTAAAAATGTAGCTTTGCTCTGAAATCTACTCCCCATTTAGCTCGAGCACTGGTTTCAGTTTACATTATTTCTTAGGCACTGTTGTGAAACTTCCTCCTAATTGGAGGCTATTGTGGGACTTGAAAATTTTTGTTTATTTGAAAAATATAGTATAGTTGAATTACCAGGACCTATTAATACACACGTAGTAATGACATAAAATCGCCCACAACTCCCTTGAGAAGGCTCTGGCACAACAACCCCGCTTCATTTTCATGAAATAAAAAGCATCCAATTACCTAAACAACCATCTATTTCACATTAACTACACACCAATAATCAGCCAGTTTGGGGAATGTTTCTTTCTGCAGTATATCATGCCTCACATCCTCTGTCCTCTCCTGCTGTACCTTTCTTTCTTCACTGAAGCCTTTTATTACTAGGTGGGATGGTAGATTTACATCTCTCCACAATTCCTTTGGTAAAACTGTTCAACATATCTCCTATTTATTCAACATGCTGTAAGCAATGCTGCTGCTCAGTATTATGCTGCTGCTCAGTATTATGCTACATGAACTTGGGCCAGGAAGCCAGTAGTACAGCCAGGCATATTTTTAAAGTGCTGCTGCATAGCAATAATCAGACCCTCATACATATATTTTTCTTCCAAAAATGCAAGGAGCCCCATCTGTACTGTAAATGCATATATACTTTTTTCACTATAATGTAATCTGTCCAAAGTTATCCTTATTATGTGTGTGGGACACTGTCCCGAGAGCAGGGTGGGCAAAGGCTTTCCAGGGTAGCTTATGGATAACGTGCAGTACCCCACTGGGTTCCCTCTATCAATGCTCACTCTGCAAAAGGCAGCCTCAGGCACCAGGGTCACAAAATGTTCCAGCATCTCTCAGGAGGCCACTATTGAAAGATAAAGGAAGGCAGAGGAAATGCCTATATAAAACGCAGACTTGGCATGAATACTTTCATATCCAACTCAGACATGTTACGAAGAGCTCAAACTTCCTTTTCTTTCTCTGAAGAAATCTCAGACTTTAGCCCTCAAAGAGCCAAAAGGGCATGTGGAGCTCCTCACGGGTATGAACAGGATCTCCAGCACAGCAAGCACTTCTGATTATTTCAGCAGCTGAAGGAGGGAGTGTGCGATGTGAGCGACAGTGAGCTTTTGATTGCCTGATCTCTACCAATTCCACACTCTGCTAAATGTTTTCAGTGTAAAGCCACACATCTATTGATATCAATGGAAGGACAGGAGAATCTGTACAAGCAGTGATCTTGGGCAGGGCTACAGAAACTCTTGACTCTCAAGCTTCCCCTCATGGGACACAAAGTAGCAGCAACTGTCAGAAATTTCCATCCATTGCTAAGATACATGCCAAGATCAGGAAAATAAGAAAGTAGCTGCAGTCCTTCAACTTTACAACAATACTTCCAAGCTTGAGAAAATGTCCCTTGAACTGTACCATAAAGTCAAAGCAACCAAAAAGTTGTTCCAGAAACATCAAAACTTTTCATGCTACTTACCTGCCACTGCACAAGGACAGATGAAGTTGTGTGAGGAGTTACTAACACAGAACTTGGTGGTTCACCTGGAACTAAACAAGAAATAAGAGGTAACCAAAGCAGTTATGGCATCAGGGCGGAAAAAAGGTGGCTTTTATTCACCAGGTTCTCTTTCTTCACTGCTGAAGAAAATCTTTTATCCCACTTACTACATGGTGGATCTCAAAAGCAACGTGGTGGATATGACTATTGCAATCTGGGCAGAAACCGGCCACTTCCCATGCATTCTGTGCTCTACCTGCAGGCTTGGTAACTTGAGCAAGAGAAAAGCTAAGGGATAAATTTGGAGGGAGCTGCAGCATGCCAGCTGCTCATAAACAACTGGATACACATTTGAAAGGAAGTTCAACCAGCTGCATGGAAGTGTCAGTAAGCTGCTCCCAAATTTTCCATGATGTTTTTGCCACAGCTGGGGCAAGCCCACTTTGTTTTCAGGAGTCTGTGTCACATCATCACAGACTATTTCAGTTAGGACAGCTTGATTTACTATGGATTAACCCATTCCTATGCCCATGGCCTACAGCACATACCCCCCCACACCAGAGCAGCTCAAATACAGCTTATCAGGAGCTGACAGCCCTCCACAGTGCAATGCTCTAGTGGCAGCATCAGGTTTGCTCAGCAGAATAAATGTACAGTTTGTAAGGTGAGAAGCTTTCCCAGCATTTCCCCATGGCATTGTGAGGAGGCCAAGCACAACTCTGGATCCACTGAAACTAAATTCAAAGAGAATTGAAAATAAAATCTTGAATTCTGAAACAGTCTGTGCTGCCTCATTAGTTCCAGCCTGCACTGACACAGCAGCTGCTGTTGAGGAAGAGGGAGAGGCAGGATGCATCCAAAAGGCTGCTAGACACGTTATTCAAGAATTACACAGGTTCTTTTTGAACTCAGGATACTCCTGAGCAATGTCCTCTGCTTTTCTGACTTCAAGACCACTTTCTTTAAACATTCCTTTGCAAAATTGTTTCCTATTTTTATACCTCAGTGTCATATTTAACTAGCCATTCCTTGAGCTGCACGAAATACTGGCTACTTCCTAGCACAATATATATGGATGCACAGCAGTATTATGCTTGGCCTGGGAAATGGAGTAAGTAGTGATGCTTTCCTACACTTCACAGAGTTCCTTTCTCCTTTCACGACATCAGAGCTACTTCTGTATTCAGGCATTGACTTTCTACAATCAAGGAATTAGAAGCTGATCTCTAAGGCTAAAAATAAAAGCCTTGTCAATGTCATTCACAGTTTATTAGCCCTGATCTGCAGGATTAAATGCTCGTGTTTCCAGGAGCTTCATACTCTTTCTTACCTATACCTCAGCAATTTTGCCATATTGCAGACTGACGCAGATTGTGCAGGAAAACAATTGAAGAAACTTCTTCAAATGTATCCATGGTTCTGCATTTATTTTTAATGATCTCTTGTAAATTATTCAATTTCTGCAAACATAATGGTTAGTGCAAAGTTTGGAAGCCAATCAAACAGAACTTAATTCCATTTTGAGACTCCTGAAAGTATGATTCATGATGAGAGGACACAGCAGGACACTTAAGGGTGCCTGCTCTTGATTCAGCCACATCTCATTACTACCTGTACCAACCTCCTATGAGCAAAACTGATTTGGCTATAGAACTTTCAGTCCACAGTCCCACTGGAGAATGCAATGCAGCAGATCCAGCAAGCCCAGGAACAAGCCCACTGCCCATCCCATGGTGATTCTCCTTCTTGCTTACCATCCTGCAGAGTTGTGACTGCCTCAGTCTCTGCACTGAAGTCACTGTCTCCAATGTCATTGGTTGCTTTTACTCGCAGTTTGTAAGAGGTGAAGGGGTTCAAGCTGTGGAATGTCAAAAATAAGGTTGAAATCTCCCTGCATCATTGCAAAGCCTCAGAACAAGCCTGTACAGAGAAGTTGCCCATTTGCACCTAAAGACGTTGATCGGTCTGTCTCTTCTCCACATCACCTGTTCTTTGTAGCCTCCCCCAGCTTCCTCTGGACATGGGGCAGTTTGAACTCTTGCTGCCATCAGCATCAACTCAGATTTCCATTAGTCTGAGGTCCTGAAGACACTCATGGATTCATAGTTGAGTTGGGCTCCAAAAAGAAGCCATGAAGTTACAGTTCATAGAGCAGCTTGTGACTGGGTGACTGGGGTTTGTTGGAAAGGACAAGATGTGCTAACATTCAAGTTTTCCAAGCTACGCAAAACCTGGCTTTCAAGGAGCTTTGCCTGAGATGTCCTCGAAACAAATCTGTGGGTCAGCTCATGCTCAGTGCACAGATGAGGATGACAAGCAGAGAGGAGCCTGGCAATGTGCCCAGGGACAGCCAGGGCACAACAGGCACTGGAATTCTGAGCACCGGCCTTCTGGCTAATCCTCTACACTATACTGTTTGATCAGTGTATTTTATTCCTACTGAATTTCAAATTAATGCTATTGCCTGGATTATTTAATAAAGAGAGTAACAAGAGGTTCCCTGCAGATCTTTTATCTGTGCAGTGCTTTAAGATATGCAAAGAGTGACATAACCTTCGCAAAGATCCTTCTGTCTTGGCTAGGCATGGGAAGGTGGGGGGGAGGCTGATTTTGAGTGATTTGCAAAGGCTAGATATGCAGAGCTGTGAGTTATGGGGGGCTTAGCTAATTAATTGGTAGTGTCTAGCTATCAGCTGGCAGACAGAACACTGACTACAAACACAAGTTACTTGGAAGGAATGATTAAACAGCAAGGGATAATGCATCCTGATGGGCAGCTCTCAGATCACCTATGTACTTCTCTTCTGGACTTTGATAGGAAAATGCTTTTAGCAAGGGGGAGAAGAAATCTTCCTCCATAGTGCCACTCCATTAGGACACTATTACTTACCTACAACAAGTTGAATAATTTGAGTAATCTCAGATTATTTCTCTATATTTGCTTTCAGTAATGCCAATGTAAAGTCTAAAAGACATAGTTGGTTTCCTTGATTTTACACGTTTTGACTGGAATGATGTTGTGTAAAATTCAGGGTGGGTGTAATACTTCCAAGGTCAATGTATCAGGTCTATATTTGTACCTGTAATTAACAAGCTTTATTTTTTCTGCAGTTAAGACAAAAGAATAGCAATAGATCTGTACTTTTTGGCACATGACCAGTGAGCTGCCATATACCACAGCCACTGATGTTTTTCTAGCAGACCTGAAAAATCTGCATCTGGATGCTTTGAATACTGGATTATCAAAAGCTCATGGCCTTTTAGAAACAATCTGATTTGTACTAGCTCATCAACAGAGGAAATGGACAGCAAAACAAGTACCTTTGCACAGACATTCAATTGCTTTCACTGCTGTTCCAAGCACTTTAATTACAACAGCATCACTGAGGATATAATGAAGCCTGAGTAACAAAGTTTAAACATTCTGATGCTATCTATAAACTTCAGTATGGAAAATACAGATAAAAATGGTTCTCATTTCATCTGGAAAAGCTTATATAGAGATAATTGCATTGCAGCATTGAGAATGGATTTTAATACCAGTGACTGCCAAAAGGATTTTTAACTAGTTGTGTATTTTACAGAGCACTGTGTAGTTACCTATGGTTTATAGCCTGAGTAATGTTATCTACGGTGCTGAGCTTTCAAAAAAGGCTTTAAAAAGATGCCCTGCAATCCAGCTCTAATTAGATTTATTACATGATCTTCCCCAAATCTCTCAACTGCTGTTCATAAACAGGAGCAGTGGCCCCACTTAACTGCTCTTCCCCCAAAAGACTATGAAGCTGAGTGACACTTGCTTTGGTTTCCTTACTCTTGGAAGGGGAAAGCATGGGAATTCCTAGGCTAGGCTGAGATCATATGGTACCTTTCAATAATGCAGGATGTTGCCTCGTGGCTGATGGAAGAGGAGTAGGTTTGCCAGTCTCCATTTGGCAGTTCTCGCACTTGGACTGTAAAATATCGTATTGGTGAAGATCCATCACTTCCAGGGACCCACGTCAACAGCAGACTCCGTGATGTCACATCACCCTGGGGGGTCATCACCTGCCTGGGAGGTGCTGGTCGTTCTGCAAATAAACCACAATTTGGTGCTGCTTTGAGAGGAAATTCAAGCTAACATAAAACATGACAGCCTGATCAGATTTTCATAGTGGTAACATCACAGGACACTGAACTGTTGGATTTGCCCAAAGTATAAAAGCCGTCCCATTCCTAAATCTTCTACTGCAAAGAGTAGTAATACTGATTCTGCATGAAAGGTCTCCATTGAATATACACCTTCCTAGAAACAGATCTCAAACTTGGTCTAAGCCTGGCAGGTTAAGGAAGAATCACTAGGACCAGCACCCAAGCAAACTAAGGAAACCTAATTAAACTCAGCAATGCTTGTACTGCAATTCTCTTTTGTCTGAATTTGCCTGTAAGTTAGTTCACTTTTTAACCTGTGCTTACTACTTTTTTAACTACTTACTATTTGGTACCATGGGACTATGTTTTCCCTCTGCTATGTAGCATCCTTTTCCACCAGCTGCTCCTCAGTTGAGGCATGAAGAAGAGGAAGAGATGAGCTGGAACAGGCTGCTGTGTAGCAGACTCCAAGTGCATGACTTACATCTGATACTAAATTCCTGCATCAGCTCACTCTGGCAAGGAACTGGGAACCATCAGCAGCTCCTGATGCTGCTGATTCCAAATCCAAGCTTGGACATGATGCAGAGATGGAGCTTGATCACCTGCTGCAGTTCACTTCCAGACCTCCCCAATTCTTCCCTTCATACTCACTAACCTTGAACCAGCAAAGGCAAACCAGCCAGTGCCAATGCTAAAAGAGATCTCTCCAGAGTAATTACCCATACGCCTTTTAGATGAGGCAGAGAATGGTAATGCAGGTGTAAGCATGCCAGTCCTCAACTGTTCCAATATAGATCTCCTTTCCAGTCACTGTGTCTCTGCACTCCATCGATTTCAATAGAGAAACTCTATAGAGTGAGGAATAATTGTTTAATTGTTTATCATGAAGATTATTGATTCTGATTAAAATGTGTGGCATGTAATAAAGCAGGAATTGATTGGAGACACCACAGTGACTTGCATTTGAGAAGCAATTCAATTCAACTTCATCAGCACTTGTTTCCATAAACACACCTCTGCCTGGCCAATTCCTCACAGCTCAGCATGGCGAGCACTTCATTTCCCTGCCACCCCCTAAAACCATTTCCTGTATGTTTTGGCGTTTCTCTGAAGCATACTCTTGCTGACCTCAGTGCCCAAACACTTGTAAGCTATTAGCTGGAGGAAGCCCTCTGTGCCAGCAGCCTGTGAGCCAGAGTACAATGCGAAAGGTCAATGCCTTACACTGACAGGCTGAGACAGGTATTCAGGTTTACTCTATCAGAGGAAGCAAGTGTCGTGCAGGGATTTAATACTCTCTGCTGATAAGCTTTAACCAGCTTGCAGTTTTGGGCAGGTCAGATCTTGCAGTCAGTCTCCCATGATTGGGTTTCCTTCTTCTCTAATGGGAGATCTTAAAATCTCATGTGTTGCGAGATATACTTCCTGACTGTTTGTACAAACCCGCTTGTATAAGGAGTTTATTTATGGGACTTTAGCCACAAGCAAGTGCTACGGTGAGATCTTTGTGCAGGAATGTAAGGCCAGGCCATATGACTCAACGGACTACTTTTAATTTCTCACTACTTATACATTTTCTGATTCTGATCTGCCCTGATCACTGGTGTTAACAATTGTGGAAGGCATCACACCACTGTGCAGATTCAAAGCATTACAGAACCTCAGGAGAATACAGCTACAATGCAACTTGGGATCTATAAATCACAGGTATCATTGCAAAATGTAAAGATTTATATTGAGGTTGTCCAATGAATTTCTAATGACAAGAGTAATCTTTCTAATTTTCAGGGGAATTTCTGTGACTGCCATCAAGGACTATAAGGATATTAAATGTATTTTTATTAATGGAAATAAAATAACTTTTCACTGTAGAGTATTTATGGCCATATATACAAGTTTCAGGTTGGTTTGTTTGTTTAGTTGTTAGCAGAATAGCTGTACTGGATAAATTTCTTTATCATCCACTCATCACTCTGGCTGATGTGAGATTGCACATTCTTCTCTCTGCACTTTACATATGGGATCACTTCAGTTAACTCTCAGTGCCTTGGGACTTGGTTCTGTAGCATGCAAAGAGACACAGCAGAGCCATCTATCAAACAGAGAAAGGGTTCATTTTATACTATGACTTGTCTATTCAAGATAACCCTAAAGCATTGATAGCAACAAGGGATCATTGTTCCCACAGTGGAGCTGAAGTTCTGCCTTGAGCTACTGTGTATCTAGCAACAGCTTGTGCATGGTCTGAGAAATGTAAGCATACTTTATTGAAAAGGAAAGGCTCTGAGCTTTGAGTGCTCACATTATTGGCATGGTGGATCATTTTCGAAACTTCCACATACTGGGCTTTAAATTTTGACAGCAATCAAAGACAACAGTGGAAGAAACCTTGAGCTGATAAATCTCTTTGATGGACAGTATCTTTAGCAGAGGCAGTTTAAGTTTCCTAATACAGTCCTAGAGTTTCTTTCTCGGAGGACTGTTATGCACTAGGGAGGCTGCACATGACCTGGAGAACTGTGCCAGTGGGAATTCTAACACCAACCACACAGGCCAGAAGCAGCTGAATTGCTCCCCACAGCTCTTCGCTGCTGGTGGTTGAACACCAGGCCAATATCTTCTCTTTTAGAAGAGTTATAGGAAAATAATAAGGAAGATATTATGGGCAAATAGCATGGGAAATCCGTACTCTTGCTCTAAGTGTCTTGCAGGTATAGAAAGAACTTAATGCAAGAGTTTGCTAATTAAGCACACTTTAAGAACTAAAACTAAATATAATTAGTTGTATTATAGAGCAAGGCTTGGGCAAAAGCCAAGACCAGGCACATAAGCGCATGAAAAAATGGTAACAATAGTCGAAAGACATCAAAAGAAATCTGCCCTAGTTACCTGTTGAAGCGTGCTTCTTGCCGAACTGTGACTTTTATAAATCTCAGAAGTTGCATGGTTCTAATTTTTGAGGAAGTTTTCTTAAAGATCAATATCCAACAGAGCAATGGGTCAGGGTGGCAAAAAATCCAGTGATGCACAAGGGAGTCATGCTGACATACGGTACAAGACCAGAGGAAAACCTATACTCACTTTGTCTACCAATGTATTCTCTTTCAGCACTGAACTCTAAAAAATAAGAAATGCTCATGCAGAGGTAGAAAATACATTTTTTTTTCTAACTGGCAGCTCTAGAGATCTGTTTAAGACTGCAGAATGGAGCAGTTACTTGAGTCAAAGCATTAGAAGCAATAATGATGCAGAGCAGATTCTGCAATACTTTATGTCCTGCACATTTTGATATGTTTGGTATCGAAGCATCTGACTTCATTTATACACATATAACTCCTGCTTTCTTCATGTAAGTTCCCTACAGAATAGAAATTGATCAGAGATTCAGAATGCAAATAACCATTTTACGGCTGATACAAGACAGAGAAAAATTCTGGGCAATCCAGATGTAAACACTCTGCTTGAATGTGCAGCAGAGGAACGCCAGAGTGATTACTAACATGTTAGGTCAGGAGTGACCTAACTGTGGAGGAGCTGTGGAGAAAATCTGCAACATCACCTCTCATTTTGCATTCATTAATCAATATAATTAATCCATCACTTACTTTCTTAACATTTCAATCTTTCTAGAAAATGAGAGAGTGGAAAAAAGATCTGACTGCAGAAAGAGGTTGCATATGGCCAATATAGCAGCTGATGGAAAAATCAATCTCCAACAGCCCGGCAGGTTAGAAGAACTGTGCCTCATAAAAGTCTGTCTAGCTCACCAGGTTTCTCAAATCATGATGTTGCTACGGTTTGGGGCAGGTTTATGAGGTGAGAAGGAGGAGGGGTACAGTCTGAATTCTGTTATTAAAAGTCGCAGCACAGGCCCCAAGGCATGCAACAGAAAGTACTTCAACCTGTGGCTGCAAGCATTACCTCTTTTTTCTGTTGTGATCACTGTGGCTTCCAGAGGCTCCCCCCAGCCCTGCCTGGTCTTGGCAGATGTCCGAAAGATGTATGCTGACTCAGGGGTGAGATCTGTAGCAGTGAACTGCCTGACTGTAGAGCCAACCTCCACCGTTGTGAACTTGTTCGGGCTGCTGCTGGCCAGACGGTAGGCAATCTGATACCCTGAAATCACAGCAGCAACAGGAGGGAGAAAAAGGGTTACGATTTTTTTCCTAGCAGGGACAAAAGAGCACCAAAACTGTTAGTTTATCGTAATTACTTGTTTATCTGATACCAAAGTAATTTACTTCCTTTAGTGCTATAAAATTCTGCTTTATGGCAGTTCTCCCCCAGCCTGGCACCATATATTAAGAGGGGAATCACACAGTGGTACATAAAGGTCTACTGAATATTATCTGCCATGAAACTGATTTCACTTTCCATCCTTTATACCAGCAAGATACAAAACCAACTTAATCTTTCCTGAGCATACTGGTAACATTCTGGGAAAGCAAAGGAACAAACTGAGTCCATGTAATTAATGTCACCTGGTTAGGCCATTACAAGACAAGACTGTTTCAGCTCTCCACCCAAGCATACTTGCGCGTGTGCAAGCACACATGCTTACATGCTGTTCCACCCTCTCACAGGCTCAAACTAAAGGTTCTTCAGCTGCAGAGCAGTTGGACTGCCTAAACCATGCAGCCCCCACAGTGCTCAAGTAAAGGTTTGCTCCTGCTTTTAGCGCTTGTCTTTTTCTCAGCTCTCCCACTCCCCTGTATCTGTACAGCTAGTGCCAGAACTACCAACAAAAGCATTCTTCTTCAGTCATTCCACATTGCTGCCTCTGCCTGCAGCCCAAGGAAGTAGCCTGCAAGCTGTGAGGTTCTGCTTCAACCCAGCAGCACTTAATAATCAATTTTGTTGATGCCTGTAAGCAATAACCCCCATTCCAACCTGCCTGATAATTAGGCCTTCACAGTTTAGGTTGTATTATTAATGATCCAACAGTGCAAAGGAGGGTTTCCAGAGTTCTCACGCATCACTAGCAACAACTGGCCCCCAAAGAGAGGGGGCATTGAATATTGAACACTGCCAAATGTTCAAACCCATTCTGCAAACCCAGCAATTGAATCAGGCTCTCACTTCTGGAGCTCAATGGTAACTTTCAGTCCAGCTGCTGACTTCCAAAACCAATTAATACCAGAACTGGTGTGGGGCTTTTATTGCCCAAGCTGAATATAGTTGTATGATTAAACGCCTCATGGAGTTAAACAGGGCAGAGGGCAGCCAACAAATCCAAATCAAACCAGCTGAAAACAAAACAGTCATGACATGATTCTGCCAAGCCTCTGCTCATCTTCTGAATGAGAAAGGGGTCTGCAGCACCTGAGACCATCTCTTTCTCTTGGAATTAATATCCCAGCTAGAGTTTGAACTCCCACCACATCTTGGCTGTAACAAGAACAAGGAGAGTTAAACATGGTGTGCTTCATTTGTGAAGGTCAGTGCATGAAAAATGTGATTTTTATCTTACCTGTGGCTATTACACAAAATCAATGACATTTGTTTCCCCACTGTGAATATGCAACAATTGCCACATGCCTACTCACAGACAAAGCAGAGTTCCAGTGCTCTCCTGAATGAATGTCATACTTGCATGGGGTGCATGCTGTCACAAACAGTAGAATTTAATTGGGATACAGATGGTATTCATTTTGGTGTGCTGACTCTCACAGTGCCATGGACAATGCATCAGTGTTTCCCTTTCCTCTTTTCTTTGGCAGCTGCTAGGGGATGTGGAGCAACAGCTATAGCTGCCTCATATGGAACAAATTCAATGGCACTGACACCTCAAAGAGTGACTTGGCTTTTCCAAGCACCTGCGGCTTCAGCCTAAGCTCTCATGGGCTGCACTTACAAACAGGTTTGGGTACAGAGCTGATTCACTGCAGTGCCTTAACAGGCTGTGGGCACCCATGTTTAAAAAGTGGCATCGGTAGTGAAAGGCTCCTAGCATCTGCGCAGGCTCACCTTGTGCTGCATGAGGTACTCACACACCCCATAGCAGCTGCTCTGTCAGGCATATTTCTTCAGGAATATCTCCACAGATGGGTGGATAGCATTAGACTGCTTAAAAGGCTGGAAAGAATATCCTATGAGGAGCAGTTAAGGACTTTGGGCTGGTTTGGTTTGAGATAGAAGAAGGTGAGAGGTGATCTCATCACTCTCCACAGCTTCCTGAGGAGGGGAAGTGGACAGGGAGACGCTGATCGCCTCTCCCTGATATCCAGTGATATGACAAGTAGGAATGGTTCAAAGCTGTACCACGGGAGGTTTAGACTCAACATTAAGAAACATTTCTTTACTGAGAGGGTGAACAAACACTGGAACAGGCTTCCCAGGGAAGTGGTTGGTGCTCCAGGCCTGTCAGTGTTTAAGAGGCATATGGACAATGCCTTTAACAACATGCTTTAACTTTCAGTCAGCCCTGAAGTGGTCAGGCAGTGGGACTGGATGATCACTGTAGGTCCCTTCCAACCTAAATAGTCTATTCTGTTCCACTAGCTAAAAAGTGGCCCAATTTTTCAGTTCCTAAGTGTGCTTAGATCCCAGTGAAGTCTCGGGGTCTTACACTTTGGACATTTATCTACCTTTAAACCACCTTCTTTTATCCAAGACACCCTCTCCCATTACTGACCCAATACATCTCATCAAAGTATTTCTGTACCTCTAATACTACAATATTTTGATCAGTTTAGACAGATAGCAACGGGCAGAAGGAACTGATACATGAGGATTATTTTGTTTATACAGATGGGAAGAATGCAGGAGTGGAAACCCTGCTGTAGGATCTTTATAAGGAGGAAAGAAGTCAAAGAAAAGCACTGGGGAAATTTTTACCGCAGCAGGGAAGATGAACGAAGAAGCAACTAAGATGGCTAAAGAAGTTTGAAAAAGGGACATAAGACAGAAAGAATAAGACCTGGAGGGAAACTGAGAATATTAAGAGAATAGAAAAAATGATTTATCTGGTTATTAAAAGATAAGTCTGATATCTGGGACATATCCTTGTTGAGCAATTTCCTCACTTTTCTAAACCTCTTAAAATACAAAGTGCAGTTAAAATGTAAAGAGGGAATAGAAAGATAACTATTTATTGCCAACTGGTGGCACTCATGCTGGAAAGCCAATTATAAACATGCTCAGATTAGGCAAAGCAACACATACATATCTAGGCCATTATACTTACACAGGAGTGGATACTTGGCTAGTGTAAAAACTAATTTAGTCATGAGGAAGAAGAAATCACTTGTTACAGCCTGACACTGACATGCTCTGCAAACTCCCTTTCAATGCATCCCTGTGAAAAACATATCAGCACTCACTGTCCTCTCCTATATCTGCCGTGTTGGCTGACAGTTTGGGTAAACATCTTTTTTCCTGGATATCTCAGGCAGAGTTTACACAACCAGAGCCATCACCTTTACAGATGCCTTCAGAAACTCAACACTTCCCTTGCTCTGATTCAAAGGCACATATCCAACCTCTGCACCTGAATTCAGCTTGCTCTTGTTGCTACCTACAGCTTCACTCTGACCCCTTACATCACCTTCTCCTATTAGACAATTTGGGACAGCCAGGATACACACTAAGCATAAAAGGTATTGTTTTTCTATGAGTGATACAGAAGATACAGTATCTAAACTACAGCTTGGATAATAATTAGGGCTAATGTAAGATCAAAAAGATAAAATTATTAAGTTGATGAATTTCAGCAAAAAAGGGAAGGGAGAAGAAAGGAAATGTTAAGTGAAATCAAAAGGTAAATCAATAGAGGTAAATGGAAAGTGTTCAAAGAGAAATTAATGTATGCTTGAGGGCTATGAGAGGCAATAACTGCAATTGCTGCAACAGAGGAATAAGGAAGCTTCTTTCCCTTACTAGATTATGACAATAAGATGTCACATGTATTTCAGATTTAAAAATTAATAAAATCAAAGGTTATGGATAAAACTAAAATCTTTGAAAGATGATCAGATCTTTTGGGGGAAAACAGTATCTTACAGAACACAAAGTATCTGGATGGTCTATAAGAAAAATTCACATTGTTTTCTTTATTTTCCTTTCTCGCCCCCCTTCCAGCATTAGATCCCAAATCTCTTCAGCTATTGGGAGTTCTGCCATTCACCAGGCAAAAACAGCATTAAAAAAAAAAAACAACCTGTACTCTTCAGGAGTTTATTTATTCATTGAAACCTGGCTTATTTTTTTTCATTAGCATCTTAAGTATTTTTTGCACAACTGCAAGCAGTTTCATGAGCTATGCTTCCTCAACTCAATAAACGGCAACAGTCTGAAATGCCTGTTAAATGTTAGGTCATTGTAACACAACCAGTAGATTTCCCAAAGCAAACAGGCAGGAAAACTACAACACACCATGAATATAAAAAAGCTTTCAAGCTCATCACCATACAAAGCCCTTCAGAACTGACAGCACCCATTCATGCAGGCCATGGTGCAAGCAGAGATACACTTATTAATTTGTCACAGAACTTAGGGAAAGCCAAATAACACTGGGAGGTGATGCTCTGCCCAGTGGAGCAGCAATACAGTATGTTGATTTTACTGCTTATCTATTTAAGGGCCAGTGGGTGTGCAAATGCAGTCTAGGATCAAAATATGAATTTGCAAATACGGATTACATTCAATTTCATTCTAATTCTCAGTGGAGTTCTCACACTCTCGCAATAAGCTTCAGGTAAAAGCTAAATACAAGGATACCATGAGGAATACTAACCAGGGCCCGGAAGGAATCAGATTGAGTACTTGTTTTTAGGGGAAGATCATAGCTAGAACTGAATATATCACATTAATTCATCTTTTTTTCTTTAATAGCATTTGAAGGAACTAGGTTGGGTGTTAACCAAACTGAGTGCAGAGAAGAAGAGGGAGTGAAGCCTCAGTCTAATATTCCCAAAGGGATTAACGACAATACCTAGCAGTCTTCCACAGTGAAATATTTACCCAAACAAACAAGTAGTTTTCCCTCTGGGTGCCTTGCCAGTATTTTCATCCTGCTAATCTCTCTCTGAAATGCTAGAACATGTTTTGATATAGATTACAAAAATGTTAGCTGCAAAGGTGTTTGTACGCTCAGAGGACAAAGCTAGAAGGGCAGGAACATTAGTTCAAAGGTTTTGAGTAAAAGTTGCTCTTGCAAAGCAAGTGTTTTTTTTCTTTCCAACCCCACTGGTGAATAAAAGGGCACTGCACAAAATTATGTTAACTTATTTTTTTCAACAGTTCTACTTCAGTGCACTTGACTGGGGGGTTACAATGGTGTTTTCAAAGCTCATTACAGTAAAGACATTTAAAAGGTGTAGAAGAACAAAAAAATAAACTTGCAACCTTTATTTAGAATACCATACATGGGGTTTTGTCTACTTTTGAAGCACAACTTCTTAGGAAAGATCACAGTTGTAGCTAGAACGAGCAATTTTGACTTTTCTCTCTGCCATTGGCAGCTGCTTCTTCCATGAACCTCAATATTCTACTATCAAAAAAAATGAGTAAGAACTATTGAATAAAGACAATGCACTTCAAAGAGGTGGAGTGGAGGAACTGGCAGGCAATGTCCCCTGGGAAAGATTTCTAAGGGAAAAAGGAATTCGGTTTAGCTGACAATTTTAAGAGACAAAAAGAAAAAAGGTACAATATGTTTGCATTGAGAGCTCACTAATGACCTGAAAATCAAAACTGAATTGGACAAAAGGTTGAAATGGGCCACATGTCTAAGGGAGTATATAAATATACAGCACAAGCATGGAGGGACAGAATCAGAATGGCTGAAGTGTAAAGTGACTTACTTATAACATCAAGGGCATCAAAGGCAATGAGAAAGGTTCTATAAATACATTTGAAATCTGAGAGACAGGAGGAGGACAGGTCAACTACTGGGAAGAAACGATGATACGAGAAAGGAGAGCCAGAAAAGAATGGAAGGTTGATACCTCCATTGCTTCATTTTCACACACACCAAAAGTTGATACTGATTAGATACTTAACACAAATTAAACCTGACAACAATATAAGTAGGGATGTAGGCTGGAATAGAGAACAGGTTAAGGAGTATTTAGCTACGATCCACATTAACTTTAAGTAAGGATTTAATATGGTTGCACACTGTCCCATCAAAAGCAAGTAAGAGAAACAGGATCTGGAAAAATACTACATATTTTGACTTGAACACTTAAAAAAATAGGTCAAAATATTACCAATAGTTTTCCAACAAATTGGGAAGACAGTAAGTGAGCTCTCATGAGACCCCATGGATTGAGTTTGGTCCTGCTCCAGACCATTAATGACCTGGCTGATGGAATTGCAGTCTACTTGCAAACTCCAAAAATGAAACCAAACTGTGAGTGGCTGTGCACATTTTCAAGGCCAAGAGTGTCATTTAAAGTGATCTTGATAATGAGGAGAGATGGTCTGGAATCACTAGGATGAAATTCAATAAAGGCACCTGCAAATTATCATGCTTCCAAAGAAAAAGCTTAATGTACCTATAAACCAGGGACTGACTGACCTGGAGAAGTGCACTGCAGAAAAAGGGTAAGAATTAATAGTGGGTCATAAACCATAGTTACACCATCAGTGTTGTAAAAAAAAATGTCAAGTCAGGACAGTGTCAAGTATCTGGGATATGTTAGTGGGAATGGACTGCACAAGACATCAGAAACATCAGTCCACATGCTAAGCATGCCAAGTATTCTTTAAGAGACATCTTTCCCCTTCCCTTCCAACCCTGTGTTCGTTTGATCTTATCACCAATATAGTGGCAATGAGTAAGAACAAACTGAGAAGGGAATGAATTGCACAAAGCACTCTGCAATGACAAAATAGAACAGAGTTCCTACTCCACCAAGCTTGCAACTTCAGCAAATAAGGCTGACAAAGTGCAGCAACATGAGACATTGTAACACAGTGGGGAGAGCAAAATCACTTTTGTACTTTCTCATCATTTCTATCAAATGATTTTTTTTCCTCCTTAACCACATCCTGTGATTCAAATCCCCTTCTCTACTGAGAATAAGTTCTAGGACACAGTTTCATAACAAAGCAACAAATCAAACCCACAAGACAACCTGGAAGCCAAGCTTCCTCAAGCTGCAGAGAAACCCTGCATGGATCTGTCTCTGACTGCTAAACTCTGCCAAGCTTCATATGGACTCTTTTCTCATGCCTAGAAAACCCCTGCAGCATCTGCCTTCCAATCCCATTTGATGATTTCCTAGCATACACAGGCATCAGGATCACTTTGGGAAACTATATACCTGAGCAAACACTTTGAGTTCTTGACTCTTATATGCAATGTAAGACTGGTTTGTTATTTTTAGGGATGCTAAAGGCAGTAGCATTTGAAACAGGCACCCTCCACCAATAATGAAGGCTTTAGGGAATATTCCTAAAACACACAAGCCTGAACAATGGCAGTGAAATTAGAAGCAGAAAGGCCTGGCAGAGTGAGAACTAAACAAAACCCAGAAGCTTTTGCTTCTGTTTTCAGAATTGAGAGAACTCTTTACTCACCAACCAGAGCTACTGTTAAATATGTTTACCATCAGCAGAGGACAGAATATTTCCTGGTCACTACTAGCTACTTCAATTTTAGAGGCAAGGATAGATTCCTACACTGTAAAAGCCTTCACTTTTTAAGTACAAGTAGCAGCTGGTGTGCATATTGCAAAGGCAACCCAGGAGTTAGGAGAGCAGGAAGGTAAGGTTTTTTCCAAATTCCTCCCGTGCCTTGTTGCCTCTATTTCCCTTGATGAAAAGCCCAATGTGAGTCAACTCCTTGCAACCTGTCAGGCAATATTATCCAAAGGATGCAACAAAATGGAAGCACACATGAAACGAACGTTGGGCATACTTGGGAAAGGGAGAGAAGGAGGGGGAAATCTAGCTCTCCCCTGCTGCAGCTCTATAGGCAGTTTGCCCGGCAGCAGCCAAACAGGTTACAAATCCCAATGTGGATGGGAAGAGAGATGACAATTCAAACAGTGAAATGTGATTCTGGCTGCGGAAAATAAACACCATAGAGCCTGGCAGACCTCCTCACCACAGGATACCATGTCTCTCAGCTGACACCAACATGCTTTCTTTTCTTTAGCCGCAGATTTGCTTATGTGTTGTTTCTAACTGGACGTGCCAGGGGAAGGAAAACCCCAACAGTCACAGCTTGCACTGGTCTCTGGCCCTCTCCTCCCACCCCTGGGTTTGCAGCTCCCCCTTACCCAGAATAATTCCATTGGGCTCCTCTGGCGGCTGCCAAATGATCCGTACTGATGTCAGCCTCACCTCGGGGAACACCAGCCTCACAGGTGGTCCAGGGGCTGGAAAGAAAGACAGAGATCATGCTAGCAAGGACTGCATGTCAGAATTATAAGTCTGCTGCTCACCTTGCATAGAAGCAAGATACTGTTGGTATCTTACCAATAGTAAGTAGATAGGAGTGCCTACGTACATACATAATACACATTTCTTCTGAGGAATGCTGTCTGTGGCCAAATAGCTATAGCCCCCACAGAAACCAAACATAATGCAGGAACAGTGCATCCTACAGTGTATTCTTACACCTCTGTTCAGCAGGATGCTCTGACAAAGGAACTCTTTCTTATCTCCCAGCAGTGTAATGGGGAGTCCCTGTAACTACATACTACAAAGCGAGTCACGAAGCTGCCTTTATAGAGTTATCTGTTAGCTTAATCCACTTCATACCTGTTGGAATTGAGTAATATCTCCTTTCTCTGTCACCAGTACCAGCTCTGAACTGCCTTGCAATTTTACATGTGCATTTTAAGCCCTTAGGTCTGAGCAGAAGAACCTGAGGCAGGCAAGATGCACATTAATACAAATGGCTGGTGGCTGCACTGACCATCCCAGGTTCACAAGGTGAGGAGATGCTAATTCATACATTAGCATCTGCAAAATTTCCCCTTCAGCACAAATTCCACCTGCATTACCCCTGATGATACTTTTAATTAAGTTGAGCCCAGAGGAGACACAACATATTTCTGCCAGGGGTATGGAAATGGAAGTAGAATTTGTGTCATTTGCCAATGTGCACTTAAGGAGGTAACTGCTATAATGGGGTTATCCTAAACAAACAGTTTTAAACATTTCTCATTATAGTCTGATATGTACATTTCAGTGAGTGCTTTTTGTCTCCTTGCAGAGTTCTCCTCAGGGTAATTTCTCCTTGTTTCCTTTCAAAGAAAAGCCATGTCCCCACAAAAACAGTATGAAGAGAAAAGGACTAATAAATGTCAGGGAGCTGCTGTCCCTGTTGCCACCTCCATCCCTATATGCTCTTACTCCTTCCCTGCACTCCACAGAAAATACCTTGTTGAGCCAGAAGTCTGAAGGTGTTTTCACCCCAACCAAATTACCTTCATGAAGTCACTTGCAGAAACTGATGTTTATTCCATTACTATGCTGATAAGGTTTTGATGAAAAAAGACATTTCTTTTGGTTCATATTCATTGGGAGGAATAAGCAGAAGCTTCTCACACTGACGTTAACCTTCACTTAATACTCAAAGTTAATGAAACTAAAGGTAACTTTAGCATCTGCAAAGCCAAGAATATACAGCTGGACTGAAATTCTGTAGAACATCATCAGCAGGAATGCTCCCTCCACACTGGTGTGTTCACACAGCACTGTGGTAAGGGGCTCACTTGGGAGTCCCTGAGCTCCTGGGAAGTGCTGGAGGCACTTGCAAAAGGAAGCTGGTATGATCATCTTCCAAGGTAAGTGCCTTACTCTTTTTGGAAATCAAATGGGAATGGATTACTGAAGTTGAAATTCCATCTCTCTCCTTCAACCCAATCAGACCCATATTTGTTTATTGCTTTCAACTGCAGCACTCAACTTTGTTTTTTTGAGCACAATTGAACTTCAATAGGAATTTATAACTGGGCTTTAAAAATGGTCTTCAGTAGAAATTGTCCACACCGAGCTTTGGAGAACAATTTTAGAAGTTTTTTCTTCTCCTCATCTGCAGGGAAAGAGGAATCTCAGTCCCTTAGGACTCTGTGTCTCTGTGGTTTTGCTAAATGCTCAGCCCTTTAGGTTCAAAGTTGAAAAAAACATGTGTATCTCCAAATACCCTTAGTTTAAACTTACCATCATCCTTTGTTCTTTCTATAACTGCAGGAGAGCTGGGGACTCCATCTCCAATACGAGTGAAAGCCAGTACCTGGATCTCATAGAGCACGTACTTCCGCAAGCCAGACAGGAGAAAAGACTGTGTGTGGTTACCTCTTACTACTTGGCTCTTTGGCTCAGAGTCTAAATCCTTTGCTTTGAAAAGTATCTGCAGAATATGAAATATAGAAAGAAAAAGGTTGTTACATGAGGACTGAAAAGAGGGGCACACAGTTTACATCCATAGAATCACAGAATGGTTTGGGTAGGAAAGGACTTTAAAGCTCTTTCAGTTCCAACCCCCAGGCGTGGGCAGGAATGCCTCACACTAGACCATGTCACCCAAGGCTCTGTCCAACCTGGCCCTGAAGGCTGTCAAGGATGGAGCATTTATCACTTCTTTTAGTGATGCATGCCAGTGTCTTGCCACCCTCACAGTAAAGAACTTCTTCCTTATATCTAACCTGAACTTCCCCTGTTTAAGTTTGAATCTATTACCCCTTGTCCTGTTGCTATGGTCCCTGATGAAGAGTCCGTCTCCAGCATCCAAACCTTCCTTTTCACAAAATGCAAGATTATAATCACCAATCATCCCTTTCAAACAGCACACTTTCTGCATCTTCTTCAGCTGACTTATGAATAATATAAATAGCCAGCAGGTGAATAATGAATAACAAATGAAAAACATATCTAAGTAATGCATTAAAAATTAAATAAGCATGAAACTCCCATTGCATACCTTGTAACCCAGGATGAGACCGTTCTGCTCAGGCTCGGGGACCGTGCTCCATGTCAGAAGGATCTGGGTTGAACTCACAGCTTCAGCAGAGACGTTCTCAGGAGGAGCAGAGGGAACTGGAATCAAAAAGCAGAAATAGGTAAGATATACGAGGTCATTTTGCTCAGGATTGTGCCAGGATCCCATAGAACAGTATTCAAATATAAAAGGACTGGAATAGGTTCTAGACAATCCCTTCCTCTCTTGTACTGAATCTACACCTTTCTTATATTTCAGCCTGCCTCACAGTTTCTTGCCAGTTCATCTAAGAAACCACAATGCTTGTATAAAGCTAAACATTTAATCTTAGTCAGTTTCTACAGATAGTACAGATGGACAGATAAATTTCAAGTTCTCTATATTTGCATTAATTAGAATCAATTTTAAACAGCTGGACTTCCACAAAAGTCTATCTCTTAGTATTTCTTTCCCATATATTTTATTTCCTTATGCCAAAAGTTAGAAATCTTTATGAATGGGAGTTTACCTCATGGTACTATCTGCTCTAACAAGAAGTTTTACACCATCCTGGCTTCCTATATTATCTGAAAGGAAATTATAGCATCTTTTCTAGAGTTAGCAATAATTTCAACCACTGCACTGCACTCCCCATTCAGTGAGAAGTTCTTTAACCTCCAAGACTTTTAATTATGTGATAGTGCTCAACCCTTGCAATATATCATTTATAGGTGGATACATTAATACAAGGTGTCTTTTCAGGGACTGGTATGGAGTAAATGAAAGATATGTCTATTTCATTTATGATGCAAAATTGGCTCTTACGAAATGAGAAACATCATTAGAACTGATGGCACAGGAACACAGCAATTTTCTCTGACTCCAAAGAGCAAACTTGCATTTTCTCACGCCATTAAAACTCCAACGGCTGCAGAACCACCACACAACTGCAAGCTTTTGTAGGCAAGCTTAACGGCATGCCATGTTACACAAGCCCAATTTGAGGCTATTTTTAAGAGTTCACATTTTATGCTGCCCTCTTGCATCTTTTGTTCCTTGTGCATTAACAACACCGGCAGGGTCCGATCCTTTCTAAAGCATGATACACCTGTCAGACCTGAAGAGAACATTCACCAACATATGTTACATGAGCACTTATGGACAGTAAGGCTTGATTAGGTCCTGAATATATCACAAAAAGAAGCATGAATCACTGCCAAAAGTAATGCTTTCCTGGCTGTCCGAATAAAAGAACATATCTGCTGTTTTGAAGGCGAGCTCCTGAAGCTCCTAGCAACATGAATGAAAAAAGTGTGATACCAGACTTAATATTCTGGTATTGAATTGAAAACCAGGCTGCACCACTCCCAACCCTTGTGCACTCCAGGTTAGCCGCAGAGGTGGTAATTTCTGACAGAATTTCCCTGCTACCAATTGTATGGGGCAGGAGAACCAGGGTACAAGCACATAACTGCAGCAGACTAAAATCCAATCTTTTCCTAACTCCAATGCTGAAGTGCCCATTCTTGTTTCAAAAAAATCTTACCCTAGATTTATCCCTCACAAGGATATAATTATGTTAAAGGAAAATAGATCACCAGGAGCCATGAATGTCTTTGCAGAGCTGCCATAACTCTATCTGTAGATTTCCCCAAAAGCTACTCCCACATGAATCACTACTTCTGGTGAAAGGGTGGAGGTGGGTTGCAGGAAACCAGGATGTGTAGAGGAAAGAAGCCCTTTTCCAGCCACATTTATTTGTCCTTTATCTGGTTTGAATCCTCTGAAGAGAGAAAAATTTTATTTTACCAATATTTCTTTTCCTATTTGATCAGCAGCCCTGAGATTTCCCCAGCTCACAGAAGGTGGAGGCTGTGCCCTGAGTGCATACTTGCATTGAGGTGTGCGTACAGCCATGCTGCTGGCAGGGGCATTTGAAAGCTAACAAAGGAGAGCATGATCTATCTGAAGATTTATTAGCCCATGTTCCTCTAAACTCCCAGTGCCAGCCAGAGCAGCTAACTGCCCCTTCTCCCTGGAAAAGAATCTAAGCCCAGTGTTTAAATGGCAGAAATAGTTTGTGTTCATTGGATGTGCTTTAGTTCTACAGTTCTTCTTGTGTTGAGGATTTTATTCTAATGTGGCTGTATGAATTCAGGACCTGCAAGTGATAATATGGATCTTATTGTTGCTAGGCTTTTATCAAGTAACAGACTTTGATAAACCCTTTAAGAACTAACTGAATCACAACATTCATTTCTCCAACCTCCCTCCTCTCTCAGGATATAGTGATACAAAGAAATCATAGTTTGCTAAGACTAATTATGGCTTAAATGAGGCCTAAAGAGCCCTCTTCCCTCTGGAAGCTCCCTTCTGTAATGCTGGTTTCCTTAACTGTTGCACTGAAGACTTTATTATAAGCTCCAAAGCAGAGTTCCCATTAGTTACCTGCAAGAAAAGTTCAGAAGCCAAGCAACAGTGTCCAAAAAACAATCTTAAAGCTTGAACAAAATGAACCATAAATACTGAAACTAAATGATGAGCCAGTCCAGCAAACTGGCAGCTGCACAAGGCACTTCAGAAGATCAAACATAAGAAATTATAGAGCTACTGGTGCTTTGTACTGGAATGTCAATAAGAACTGAAGTTTTTAAGGTTATTCCTGTTTGCATCTAAGATCCTGAGTCCTCTTTCTACATCTGACATTTGATATACAGCAAATGTTGCTGTTTCATGTCTCTAACAGGGCCAAAAGCAGCTTTTAATAAGCCAGACTGTATTCTGGCTTTCTAAGAAAGCAAGTGGGGTGCAATGGTTCTCTCCTTTGCAGCTCGTTTTAGCTCAACATCCATCACTGTTTTTTGACAGTAAAAATTAAAGCGGCATCTTGTACATCTGATGTCAATTAAGACGTGCAAATTTAGAGCAAGGTTCATGGCAAAAGCAGCAGAGCTGCAGTACACAACAATTTTGCCTATAAAATTAGCCACTGCAGGCCAAATCCGCTGCTTGCATAAACTGACAAATCCCCACAGTGACATTGGATCACATTTGAATTATCAAATGATGCTTTATCACACCAAAGTAACTGCTCCATGAAGGTCAGCCTCTGAAAAATCCAGAGATTGATCCTTGCCATGGATATGTGACCATACTTTTATAGTAGGTGTTTTTTGTAAGACAAGTGTATATACATTTATATAGCTGAATATTAGGAGCCCAAAAAACATTACAGCACTTGTTAGGTGCATTTGAGATTAACAGCTTGAAAAATAAGAGGGTTTGTACCTAAAAGGAAGCAGCCCTGTCAAGGTTATTCTAATGCATTAGAGGGCTTAATGTTTTCTTGCTTTCTCTATACTGTACCTACTAACAATGTCAGTTATTGAGCAGAAACTGAGCTTGCTCCGCTGCAGAATCCTTATTTACCTCCTTCCATCTTCAACTGTTTGAAACTCCCATCCAAGATTTTAATTTTAGGGTTTCCCAACTGTTCTTCAAGACTGGATTACAAAAACCTCCAGCATTGTTTACTCTCTCATAGTTTCTTTAGTTTTGATGTATTTTATATGCAAGAGCTTAGAAAACCAGAGTACCTGTAGGGGCATGCTGCTCCTTCACTGTTAGCATGGGTGCTCACCTATTAGTGATAGGACCACACATCCCAGAATAAACAGAAGTGCTCAAGTACATCTTTATTTTCAATAAGGGGTTTGGACTCCAGTGGCTGCACTGTCATTAGATGCAACAAGATGATTTAGTCCCTGGGCTCTAACTTCTTAGGCTCTTTGGACAGTGTAAAATACAGAATCATGAGTTCTGCCAATGAATAATCCTAACCAAGGCACCTCCGGCCAGCTGTGAGGGATGTTTACAATCTGCACCAGGGAAACCAGCTTCCCTAAGACTCTGTATCTATAAAATGGAGAAAGAAATACTTAAGCCATCTGCTTTTAAAGCACTTTGAAAACATACATGCTAAACAGAATTGTTCTTACAGTTCAAAAGACAGTGCTTTGACCTTTCTCTCTGACTTTAGCTATTTTTAATTTGCATTTTAACCCCATTTGACTCCATACAGGTTAACTGCAGGTTCCCTGAACTTATCCAATTCAGCTTGCAGCAATGCCAGCGCTTCTTCTATATTCTAAATCTAAGAAGATCCAGTCAAGTCTGAGCCCTGACTTGCTCCATTCAAGAAATCAGATGTTAGTATCAAAGAAAACACATGGAAAAAAATAAATGAGTCTTTATGGCCTAGATCACAGCTTTGTGTTATTTTCATCCCAGTTTCTGTGCGCCTCCTCCTATCAGTTTCAAGTCAACCTTCTTTTAATACTGCAAGAGGAAATGCCAAATACACATGTAACCTCTGATCTTCAGATGCTGAGCAAGAGCACTATAATCCTAAGGTTTTATGAAATGACTTAATCCTAGTGTTTACTACCTTTCAAAAGAAGCGCTTGAACAACAGTGGAAAAGAGAAAGTGGAGAATGCAATATCTTTTTATAATACTGAACACTTCAAAACTATTCTGTCTGGGTCACGCTATCTCTAACTCCCGCACAAGCATGCTTTGTTTGGAATATATCTGGCAATAGCTTTTCAATTACTACTTCCCAAAAAGCAACACCTTAATGGAGGGGGGCGATTTTGTTTAGCTTTTTTTCTCAGCTAGTTCAAAGGGTAGTTATCTGCACCAGCAGACAAAATCCTGCTGTGTACAGTGGGTTCACACTACCCACCAAGTGGTACAGAGTGCACATACATGCATATACATGTTGTCTATGACTGTAGGGTATACACAGGATTAAATTCCAACACACATTTCAGGAAGAAAAATGGGAAAAAATAATAAGAACAAGTACCAATGTTGAACCTGGCATAACTAAAGCTCACTACAAGTTTTTACGATTAAACTTTTAAACCATATATGTCATCCACTTTGTTATTCCCTTGCAATATGAATTTTAATTTATCAGGCTCACGTAGGGTAGGTTTGGAAATAGGTTTGGTGGAAGTTAACAGCTGGAGAGCAGCTTCTCAAGATCTGTCTTTATTGTTGCTACTAAGCTAACAATAATTTATTGTTCTCTGAGACTGAGAGTTTGCTTCTGATATTTGAAGCCTCTATGCTAGCATGGACAATTCAGCAAGACAAGACAGTACTTGTGCTCTAAGTCTATATGCAGGTTATGCCTATATAGCCTTGTAGACACAATTTGAGAAGGCAGTTTTGAAAACGTGCCATCAAAAGCTCAGATAATTTTTTTATTTCAGCTAGATAATTATTTTATTTCAGCTCTCTAAAAGAACCTGTGCCATTTTAGAGCTATTGGGTGCTTGAAATTAAATTTCAGATAATCACAACCGCAAGAAAATCTTCCTGAGCTTGGAAGCAGACAGGGAAAGTGGAGAATAAGGGACAATAGGGTAGTGGGGAGGGAGAGGAAATGTGAGAGACCTCCTCAGCCAGACGAAGTTCTCTTTGTGTTGCCTGCACTGCTGCCAAATGAGGGCAGGAATGCGGAGAGGTTGTTCTGTTTGCTTTAAATACATAACCTGAAGGTTTATGCAATAAAGCAGGGTAGGAATTAAAGAAATAAATAACACCCTCAGATGTCTATATGTCTTTTTGCCTTCAGTGCAACTAGAGATTGATTTTTTCCCTTTCATTTTAGATTTAATGGTTCAACAAACAAAAAATCCCCCCCGAAACCAACCAACCAACCAACCAAGAATAAAAGGACAGAAAACACTGAAGTTCAGATGTGCCCTTCATAGCAGCTACAGTGCTTTGACTTACCAGACTCCCGCGTACGACCTCTCACTACTTCGCTCCATGGTCCTGCCCCAATGGCATTGAAAGCCTGGATCTGCAGTTCATATTCTGTCCATTCCTCCAGATCTTCAATCGTGCACTCTCTTTCCAAGCGGTCACTAACAACCTTCATCAGGGCAGGAGACTGCACATCCACACGCCAGAACTTTATCCTGTACCCCACTGACTCTGGATTGCCATTATACTGTGTGTCAGGGAGGGGCTGGCAAACGACAAAGAAAAGGACAATATTCCTATAGAGACCACACTGCAGGGCTTTCCAAACTATATGCCAAGGCTGCCTGAACTCATACAAGGCTATAGCAAAGCCAAAAATATCAAGAGGTTGGTTTTCTGTTTTATGTTTCATGATATCTAAATTTCTGTGCTGCTTGAAATTCTCTTTTCAATTTTTTCCTTATTTTTACCAAACAGATATGCCATTTGCAGTGAGTGTAGCAGCAGAGATGATATGAATACAATGTATTTCAGAGCTTTGTGATTAATTATGGAAATGAATGATAAATTGCTGAAGCATGTGACAAATTCATTTATCGTAGAGTTCTTACTGGTTCTCTGCCTACTCATTTATCAGCAGAGATTTCTTCGGGTATTCTAAACTCCCCAAGCAATTTCAGAGATTAAAATGTGAAATAATTAGCCCACTCCATGAAGTTTAGAGTTTTTCCCCTGTTAAACTATGTGATGCCATGGATGGCTGAGATTCAGTTCTGAGTCATTGGGAAGGTTTGGTATACATTAACATTTCACAGCTTAGAAGACTATCCTGTAGGCAAGCAGGGCAAGAAATGTGACCCTTATTCTTCAGGAAGGAAGGAATTCCCAGCTCCCAGAGGGACATAAATGCACTGGAAGGTCTTGAGAAAAAGAAGACATTAAGTACTTTCTAATACTGATGTTATTAAACACAAAAAAGGTGTATGAGGTCTTTTTTAGCTGTGGCTGTTGCTCCTCCTGAACCCTGCACAGTTTGACTCATGAAAAACAGGCTTCTAGGTAGGACAGAAAGGAAATATAGTCTTGAAAATGTTTTAAAGTATCTTAAAATAACCTTAAGTGAATTTTGATGGGAGATATGTAGGTCTGGATAGTACCAAAGGTTTAACGATGTGGGCATACTGTTTACACACTAAAGCCACAAGTGAGTGACATGGATTTTATCAAATGAACTGCAACAGCTTTTCTATGGATAGTGAGGTGAAACCTTCAAGTTTTCAAGGTTCAGATTTAAGTATAGTGTCCCTCTGAAAAACAGCAATTATTCCTTTCTGACAAGAAAAAACCTCTTGTTTTTAAGCCTGATCTTGACTTCCAGCCATGATGAGTTTATGCATGGGAAAGCTAACATTTGGGCAAAAGAAAACCTGTGCTTCATCAACTTCACACTACAGTAACCCCAGTGGAAAATTCTGCCTAACAGGGGAGAAGAAAAACCATTCTGGAGCAGGTTAATTGTCAAGTAAATCCCAACGCAGCAACTCTGCAGGCAACTGAGACAGTCAAAGGGGCATAACAGTATCAGCAATCACTGCAACGTCCCAATTAATCATTTCTTTCTATATTTTGTCACATAACTCCGTACTTTTTCACATAAATATAATGTTCCTACAGGAGTGTAATGTGCTGCCTTGGAACTGTTAGCTCAGTATCTGCAGGATGATTGCCAATGGCTGGTGTGTGACTTCAAAACAAACAACTGAGCCCTAGAAAACTGCAAACGGGTTTAAGTGTCATATTCCTGTCCCACACGTTGACCCAGACTGCGCTACTAGAGTCTCAAAAGCCAAGGTTTTACACACAGGCACATATTCATAGACTCAGAATGGTTTGAGTTAGAAGAGACCTTAAAGATGATGCAATTCCAGCCCCCTGCAATGGGCAGGGATGCCTTCCACTAGACCAAGTTGTTCTAAGCCCCGTCCAACCACAAACACTGCCAGCCACAGCTTCTCTGGGCACTCTGTGCCAGTGCCTCACCACCCTCATAGTGAAGAGCTTCCAAATGTCTAATCTAAATCTTTCCTCTTTCAGTTTAAAACCTTTCTCCTTTGTCCTGTCACTACATGTCCTTGCAAAAAATCCCTCTCCAGCTTTCTTGTTGGCCCCTTTAGGCACTGGAAGAGTATATACCCTGATGAAGTGGTAGAATAGTGGCAGTATGCAATTTCTGTGATTAATAAAGCACTTAAGGTAAGCCTCAGATTTCCAACTATTCTGAAAAGGAAATAATTTTGCTATTACTCCTTCTTCTGAACACAAGGAAAAGGCACTCTGGAGCACTGGCCTGACCCCCTGGGGAAGTGGCCACATCTCAAGCACCAGTCCTTGGCTCCCCACTGCCCCCATTCCCCTTCCCAGCTCACCACCCATCGCAGTCGAAGGCTAGTCTCGCTGGCCGTGCGCGCAGTGACGCTCCCGGGGGCCACGTCTGGTGGGGCCTGCAGTGTCTGGATGACACGGGAGGGCTGGCTCAGTGGGCTAGGGCCCACCACGTTCACCTGCCTCATCCGGAACCTGGAGCGGAGGAAAGATGCAGTGCACATTGTAACAGCTCAGTGAATGGTGCCTCTCTTTCCAGAATCAGAAAAAAAAAGATGGAAAAGTACAAATTAGGTCTTTCTAAATATTCCACAAAGGTCGTTGCGTGCTGGTCCCCTTTGTATTCACTGCTGAATGCTTTATGGTAACTGCTTTCAGATCATCTCAGGTATTAAAAAAAATGAAAATGAGATTAGCTGAAGGTCTATTAGAAACGTCAGTATTTGTGTGAGAAATTTATGTTAATTATACCGAGCCTGATGAGCTTATGCTAGCGGTAAGTGATTTTCTCTTGCAATGCTTGTACAATACATTCAGAAAGGTATTAAAATATCAAACTTCAGATACTCTCATTTCCCTGTCAATATAAAAAATATACTAGTGATAACATTTCCCCTCAATTACTGCTTGAAAGAAGCTGATTTATCCCTGTGCTGCATTTTCAGCCTTCCTGCACAAGAAAGATTAAGTTAGTTAATATAGCTATGTACCTTTAAAAAAATACCCTGTCTGCTTGAAATGATCTTTTCTGCAACAGAAATTCCCACTGGTTCACAAAAGATTTAGGACATCTTTTTATTAGAAAGCACAAAATAATTAAGACGTGCTGTACATTTCAGATACTCTCAACCATCATAAGCAATGGCAGGTATTTAGCACTTGAACATATGTATTTAACCTATTCATACTAAACACAGCGGTTTGGGACCTAATGACCGAGCTTGGGGAAAGGGGGAGTTAGTCAACATCTCAGTGTTTGTTTATCTGCTCTGATCTCCCTAGAAAATGCATTAAAGGAAACACATTAAACAAATACTATCCTTTATAGCTCATTCTCAAACATTGGCACAATATATAGAAAAGAAGCTAGTTGATAAATATGTGGTCTGAGAATTAGCGCTCATGATGTATTTCCTCAGTGGGCAAGGACTGAAGTTGACCAGAAGACAACAAATCCATTTGGCAACAACTTTCTAGGCTTCAAAATGCCATAAAATTGCTCTACACTGAAAGAAAACAAAAAAAGCTCATAGCTGTGCATGCACGAGGGAAAAAAACCCAGGCAAAATTCAAAGAGCTGATTTATGATGAAAAGAATCAGAGAACTGGAAGTGTGAAAGCTCCCAGCATAACTGGGATCATTCCAGAATTCAATGGATACATGACAGAAATGACATGTAGCAGTAAAATAAACCAAGAAGTTTATCAATATAAAAACTCAAACACCCTGAATGGCTCATATACTTCCTCATTATTTTTTATCCCAAAAACATTTCTCCATCACCCGATAGATGTGCAAGTCTGGCTTATTTTGCATGGACACTGACTGCTGAATTCTGGTATGACTGCACTTAACTATACACCTCTGCCTAATCAGCTTTAAGGATTCACCTTTATGAGAAGAAAATCTTCTCAACCTGAAGATCATTTTTCTAAACCTCTGCACCAGAAATCTCTGCTCACATTCAGAAACTTTCAAAGAGCTTTTAGTAAAATGTTTAGCTCTTCAGGATGAGGTTTAAAACCACTTCAGTGGAGAGTCTGAGAGAAATTTAATATACTATGCTGCTGACAAAGGGAAGAAATTGGCATACCAGCACTGAATTAGTTGTAAATCATATGAGTTTTACTTGGTTGCATGTAGTACTAGCTCACAACATCACATGGGAAGCTAAAAGACCTCCTTGCAATCCCAGCCTTCACATCATTTCATGATATTTCATAAAACTATTTCACAAAAGTATTTTCCATTAGGATTCAGTCCCTCAAATTCTCAAATCTTGTCTATATTAAAGCAACATATCACTTGAATTGAATTGATTTAGAAATCAATCTCATTTAACTTGGGTGCACCCATAATGTAAATTCACTTGAATCAGATTAAGCACTGCATGTATCTATTTAGCTTAACTTGGTAAACTGTTATAAACAAAGGTTTCATCTAACTGATGTTATCAAACCAAGCTAAATCAATAAAACGATGTTTAAACCGGTGTAAATATGTAATCACAAGTTTGCATCAGTTTAACCACAATTGATTTGTTACTGACTGATGTTACACTGGTGTGTAACCCCTTACATAAGGGAAGCCACAGGATAACAGTTATCCATAAAAGCATTTCACTGTGTACTTGGATTTCCTTTTAAAGTTATGAAATTGTATGCAAATAATACAATATCAGGCAAGTAATTTTAAGTATAAACTACGAGAACAGCAAAGCTTTTCCCTTTCGTTTAGAATATAAACCATAACCAGATGTTTCTGATTAGGAAAGCTGTTCCATGCTGATATTTACTAATTTTTTTTTCATGCTGCAGCTAATTACCTGCTGTTCTTACCTGTAATAAGTGTAAGGAGTAAGGTTAGGTACCTCTAGCATCTGAGCATCAGGTTCATTCTCAACCTCACGAAGGCTAACCCACTCTTCTTCATCACCCAGCACACCAACCTGTACACGAAAAGGTCAGAAGGAATACGAAGAAGAATAAACACAGATAAATTATTCTATATATAACCTCTTTTAGAAGGTGTGCCATAAAAGCAGTGGAAGGACAAATGCTTTTAAAGGCATATTACCTAGTTAATAGTAATTTTTATACGGCAAGGCACTAGCTATTTACAGCCAAGTTTCCTTGTACCCGTTGGGACTTCATTGGGATCCTCTGATAAGACCTAATCCAAAAAAAAACTGAGAGCACTAACGCCCTGTTCAATCTCACTGGCACAATAGAAAAGTATTGAGTAGTGATATAAGAAAATGAAAAATAGCCTTGCTAATAACTTACAGGAACTGATGCATACTAAGCAACTCTCCATGGAGGTAAAACGCCACAGAAACGAAGATCGAGAAAGAAGAACAAAGTCAAAGAACAAAAGTGTTTTATCCTTATCTGCTGGTCTGCACTTAGACAAGATTTCTCCGTGTGCAATCCTTTGTATTAATTAATCACAACATGTTGCCCAACACAGTCCCTCAGCTATGGCAGTGTTAAAAGGGACAAAATGGCAATGAGAATTGAGAGCATTACTTTCCATATAGCTTCCTAAAGATAAAATGAAGCTGAATCGGAACCTAAAAGGAAGTCAGTCAGGCACGATAGAAAGATCAGAGTCTGACTTGGGATCCTGGACTATGTCAGCATCAGTAGGCAGCATTGTGCGTAAGACCACATAAGAGTGTGGAGAAGACAGAAGAGATGTGGTAGAGGCTGGGCTTTATTTTGGAGATTCATAAGTGCTGAAACACAGGGGATCCTCAACAATTCCTTATTCCTACTCTGGTATCCACAACCATGAACTGAGGGATATCAGAGGGTACATAGACAGCTATTCCCTTTAGCATCTATTTACAGACTTATTATTATCCATGCCGTGCTGGACATAGCCTTGGGTGGCATGGTTTAGTGGGAGGTGTTTCTGTTCCTGGCAAAGGGGAGTGGAACTAGATGATCTTAAGGTCCTTCCCAACCTTAACTATTCTATGATTCTATGAAGATGCCTAGTGACACTAACTGCTCCCACAGACTGCTGTGGCAACAAATCCAGAAGCTCACAACCCACTGTGTAAAGAGCTATTTCCTTTAATCTTTTTTAAACAGATCCCTTACAAGTTCTGTATATTGGTTACAGCCATAGACACTGCCAAAGCATTCAATAGCCAATATAGCCTAAGTACTTCAAATCAAAAAATTAGGTTTCATTCACTCCTCTTTTTTCCCCTTCAGGAGGAGCAGCCTGATTTATTTATAGATGTTTTAGTTCTTTGCTCACTCAGGACTTGATGTGCTACATATTTATGTTTATGCATGAAGAAATGACACAAGGAAAATTAGGTCAATAAAATAAGTTCTGCATTGCACTGTGAAAAGAAGCCTCTGTGATCCAGCAAAGGACTGCTTTCATGAAGGGATATGGTCGCACAGGTCTAGATGGGCCTTTCCGCCTTCTTGGTTATCAAGGACATTGCCACATACCAAACAACATGTAGAATAGATGTCAGTGAAGATTATGAGCCTTTTAAAATTCCCAGTCCCGATTGAGCTCCGTAAGTTTTAGTAGATTTGAGACAAGTCTGCACAGTGAAACAGAACAGCCCCAAACTGAACCCAGAGAATAGAGAGAGATGATAAAGAGCATTTTTAAAAACACCCTATCTCAACAAGAAAGGAAGTGAGGGTTGATCTCAGTGAGGGAAACAGAAAACACCTTTTATTGATGGAGTTTTTGATTTATACTTTAAAATGTCTGTAGCAAATGCTTATTTTTGCAAAACTCCTTGCTCTTAACAACATCATCTTGAAGTGCTGCAGTAATTCTATAGCAATAATCTGCAGTGCTTTGGAGGCAGCCAATAATCTCCAGTAGGGAGGTAGCTGTCCTTTTGTATTCTAAGAACAGTAAGAGCTTATTAAATATTTCTTGCATAGCAAAAATCAAAAAAAAAGAAATGAAAAAAAAAAAACCCACCGCAGGTTTCAATTGTCATGCAGCAGCAGGCAGGTCATTAATACCCATTAAGGACCACATGGTTCAGACCCAGAGGCCCGCAGGGCTGTGAACAATTGACATTGACTCAAGCTTGAGAGGTGTCCAAACTCCCTCCTGCCCCCCCCAAACACACACACCTGTTTTGCAGCTAGACATTTACCCGCTGGCTGCGAAGGAGGAAAGATTAAGGTTTTTCACTGATTGAGAAGCAGCAAAAGCTTCCATGGGCCCAGGACTACGGCAAGCCCCTCAAAAGCTATTCCAGGAGAGAGCTTTCTGGTTGTGAAAGCTCCTCCTTGTAGGAATAATGGGTGCAGACTATGAGGAAATGGCAGATGCCAACTAAGCCTGTCACATTGTTGTTCCCAAGCTCTGGTAGCTGCTACCTGTACTGGGAGGTGGGAGACCCCGAGGCAAAGCATCAGTGCTGACGGTCCCGTTAACTGCTTTCAGACTCATTTTCTGCCAAATCATAGCGATGGAGAGGCAGTAAAACAATCAACCACAGATATAGTTCTGTGACTCAGCAAAAGACCTTAAGAAAAGTATATTGGGAACTTGCTTTAGTTAGAATAAAACATTGTAATGTTCCTAGGATCTGGTGCCAGCATTTGGGAAACTAACTCAGCGGGTTAGATCTCATACTGAAATCAGCAGTATGTTTTAAGAGAGTGCTGCTTGTGTGGGGAGGATTAAAGAGTGAATGTAGGGCAGCTTGGTGACCAGCCTAGGGACTTCTGCATGACCTCTGCCTTCTGTAGCCAAGCAATTCTAGGTCAATGTTACTCAAAATCAGTTTCATTTATAGCAATAATCTGTGAAATTAGTCTTAGAAAAGAACATTCAGTGACGGACTTCTATATTTTTAACTTATACAAGATGTACAGTAGATTCCAATTTCAGGCTCTTCAATCAAAAGGAAATTATTTCTGCTGAAACACTCTGATGTCAGATCAGACGAAACATATCAGTTTCAAGAATCCGAGTACAAAGGGATTCCCATGGGGCAAAAAGAACTATGGGCAGAGGTAAAGATAAAAGAGTCCTTTGAGGGGCAAGAGAGTCCACTGTGAACTGCTCTGCATAGAATAAAGACAGAAGCTTCTTTCTTGGAACTGCTTTTTTGGATAACACTGTACGCAAACTTCAGAAGAGGATCATGTTTGTTGAGAGATGCACGTGTGCATTGGTTTTGGAGGCAGATGAGAACACCAACTGCTTTTCTGTTACTCTTGGCATTCAAACTCCTTAAGAAATATATTCTGCATCTCCACAGTTCTCTGTATGATAGGACAACAATTCCCAGAAGGCTCCAGGACTGCCACAATGAAAACATCCACGTCCACTGTGACACTTCACATAACTATCCATAATGATCAGCCTTCACAAGTTAGTACATATGCATTCCCATCTCTCAGGGCATTACACTCAATAAAACAGCATATTCATTTATTATTACAGAAAGGGGACAGTATAAAACAACCCTGGGACCGATAGCAGAGCCCTTCTCTGTGCATTAGCTTCTCCAAAAAGAAAAACATTACACATTTTATAAAGTGACTCAACATTTTCTGATGGAATACACTAGATGAGCAAAACTGCAGACACGTGACTTAAAAGAAACCCAAAATAATTAAAATTTGGAATGAAAAATTCATTTGCTGTGATATTTTGTATTAGACTGTACTGCTTCCAAAGTTTTGACCAGTTATGAAGTACTCACTGCAGGAAAGGAAAACACAGTGTTTCTGTACATTATAGAGGTAACCTGTGTCCTACTATAGTTCAAGATATGTAAGTTTTCATTTTAGAGGTCCATAACTCAGAGTTTGAATTTGCTTTGGGAGAAATCTGGTTCACAGGGTGTCAGCCTGGGTGCCATTTTTTAACTTACAAAATCCTTGAATCGATTCAGTCATTTTTGATTTAAAGATTGGTAAAGGCATAAAACTGGCAGAGTTTCAGACACTTTATTTACCAGCTCCAAAGTAAAACAAGAGACATCAAAAGACATCACCTTGTACAATGGATGAAGCCTGTCTGGGTCACTGACTTAACCCACAAAACCAAATCTATTAATGGCTAAAGTTACATCTTTCCTAACTCGCAGCTTTGCAAGTGAATATAGTGATAATACTTTAAAGGTTTTACTATGCTGAAACTCTGCTTCTGCTCACCATGATATTCATACAAAATCTCTCTAAAAACAGCAGAAAGGCTTTAAGCAAAACCACTCCGTATTACTGCACATACTCCTGGCTTTATGACTTGTAACACCTCTTCCTAAGAAGCCTTCAGCCATTCCACAGGTCATCTGCTGTCTGCACAGTAACATTAATCACCAAAACCCCCATCAAACTCAGAAGTTAGCCCAGCTTTTCTAATCAGCCACTGGAAAGGCCCAAGCTGTGGACTGAGCACCCACTAAGGGACACTCATGATGATGTCATTTATGCACTTCTGACAAAACCCCAGGAAAAATCAAATGCACAAAGAATAAGCTGAAACTAGATTACAGCAGACAGACTATAAACATGAAACCACATGAACAGCAGCAGGGATTCATAGTCATGCTTGGCTGAAAATTGCCAGAAAAAGTATCAGCAATATATTGTCTAACTGCAACTGAGAGTACAAAATGATTGGAAGGATTTACTGGAATTCTTTGGGGATGAACACATTACCCATGAGAGTTAATGTGACAAGACAGTTGCTGTTGGTCCCGCCGAACAAGTCTCAGCAGAACCTTTATATTACATTACATCCTCTTCTCTTTAAATTATACTGTATGTAATGGAAAAATAATGTTAGAAATCTTCTTTAAATAGCATTGGTACATTTTCTTAGCCCACTGGAAATCCAGTTTCCTCTACTCCTCTGAGTCTAGATTGAAAGATGGAAAAAAATAGCCTAATGTTTCAGAAATTCCTTCAGAAGTACAAAATACAGCTTCAGTGGAAACACAGACACAGGAATTTTTTAAAGCTTGATACTTTGGTATCTGCTAGCACTAAAATCTTAAAGACCTGATTCTCCCCTCATGCCCACTGACATAATTGAGAATTACTTCCACAGTGGCTCCTGTGAATTTATACCTCAGCACAAAAAACAGAAACCAAGACCAGATGTACAAAATTTCACATCATCTGCAATTCCCAGCTGTGCTTTTCATACAAATTGTTCATGAAGTATTAGACTTCAGGAATGGCACTTAGCCAAAATGGAATACTTGAAACATTTTCTACACCTGCCCTTATCAAGGAAACTTCATGCCACATAAAGGAATAAAGAAAAACACGTCAGTGGCAGGCTGTGTGTGTGAATATAAAAAAGCTGATATTTGTCTGCAAGCACTTGGACATTCAGTGTAAAGAGTGTATTCCCAGTAGATGTGGAAGAGAAAACACAGTATATAAGGAATGTCCAATGGAAAGCTATCACCTGGCCACACAGTCAGATCCCAGATAAACGCACAACAGTACCAGGTATTTGTTGGTCATTCTTTACATTGAACTCACTGACAGTAGATGTACAGTGCAGAGGGAACAGATCTGTGTAGGAGATCAATCTAGCTCTCCTCCTTCCAGGAGAGATCCTGCTGCAGAAGGGCTTAGTAAAGTGCAACATACTTTTTTGCAATCTATTAGCTGTTTTCAGCTACTGTGCACCTTGTTGCAAGCTTTCAGAAAGGCTAATGGTCAAAACATTTGTGAATGGATGGAGATGCAGTGCCTCTGCCTGCTTGGACAGATTATTTACTCTCTAATTCGACTGATTAATTGCAAAGTAGAACATATAGATTAGTGTTTTAATAGTTAAGAGTGATTCTAACACTTGGCAATTCCACTTGTTTTTAAAATCAGAGTATGCAAAACTACACCTCAAGTGGCTTTTAATTTAATGCTAAGGCATGAAACACAACACTGCTATTAAAAGCTGTATATGGGCCAGTGAACAAGAGACCCAGAAGGAAAAAACATCTTCCCTATATTTCTGCATAGAAAATATTGCAGTGGTTTGGGTATAACTACTGCCTTCCTATCTAATGTGGTCCTAAGGAACAGTTATGGTTGTCTGTGATAAAATAAAGGTGCTGCAACAGTAGACTGCATCCCAGCACAGATATTTAACTGCTTACAACAAATTGCATGAAAGGCATAAGTGAACACAGGGGTGTGACTTGCAGCTGTTTTGTGAAAGCTTGTGTGTCGTTAAAAGGTAGGCAGGAAAAACGGTGAAGTCAGAAGGCAGGTCCAAGGCAGCTTAGATCAATGTTATTTTTGCCCTTATCTCTGCTCCCATTACCATGTTCTTATCCCCTCCCCTTGTAAGGGTGCTCTTCTGATCACACACAGCCTGTGCAGAGTTGAACTGTCTGAAACTCATTTGCTCTTGGCTGGATCAAGTCCTGTAGCAGCTCTGGGTATGATCACACCAGAACTGGTGTGTGCAGAAGGTAGGAGTAAGAAAGTCATTACAAGAGTGATGAGGAGAGGGAATGGGAGCAGAACAACCAGAGCTCTGGTTTAGACTGGCTAAGAATACTGTGAAATGCCACTTTAAGAGAGAAAGAGAGTTTGAGTGCTGGCAGAAAGGGGCTGTGAACAAAGGATTATATGCAGCTGTCATGCTGGGAACAAGATTTGCTATATCCTTAAGGAGTCACCAATTTACCTGCGTATCTGAAAAGATTTTTGTTAATCATGGGAGCAAGATAACTCTTTTGCTTTATTTGCTTGTTTAATTAAAACCAATTGGAACAGCATTTCTTGTTATGCCAAAGTTAATGAGGTACAGTGCAGAGAAACTTGCAGGGCAGTTTGGTGAAAAGAACTACCCAGGCTCCACAAAGATTTTGCTGTGCTCCTTCCCCAAATGGAGCAAAGACTGCTGGATCCAGGATCTATCAGAACCACTAAGCCCTTGACTTTTCCAGCAATGCGGGTTTGTGAAAAAGATCATCCTTTTCCTCCCTGCATATCCAAAATTCTTCAACCCCTATTTGCACCTGGGATGCTTCAAGCATGCAGATGAACTTAATGGGAATTATTATTGCAGTTTTAAAGCATTCATTTCACTTCAGTGGTGCTCTGAAACTCACACAATTAACAAATTCCTAGCAACAACAATTTATCCATCACAAAAATGCTCCTCAGAATGTGCCAAGCCACCATATTACAGGATTTCAGTGTTTGATTCTGTTATATGCAATGTGTATGTAAATGGTACAGAATGTACCAACTTGTTCACAACAATCTCATTACCAAGTAAAGTGATTGTATCAACATGTCGAAGTGGTGACGATGATTTAAGAAGTCCAACATTTGGTCTTAAAAACAGATTATATTATTTATAAAGATCTGTGGGTGGGAATGAAGAAGCAAAGCTCATCTGTCAGGAGAACAAATGAGGAATATGTAACTCCTCCAAGGCATAATGACAGCAGAAAGAGGGATATTGTTTAAAGCTGATGAAAAGGAGAATTCACCCTATTCACATATAGAAGCCTGGATAGAAAACCTCAGTATATTTCATTACAAGATAGAAAAATACACTCAGTCTCATGAATAATGGTATCTTTGCTGTTCAGTGTAATTCTTCCTATACCTCTGCCTCTCTAAGATAATAATTCCAGGTTTGCACTTGGTTTGAAAATACACCCAACAGAGCCTAAACACAAGTTCCAAATCCTTTTTTAAATAAATGGATGGACTGAAGTTCTGTTGTAGGTGTTGCTTATAATGCATCTGATGTTATTCTGAACTTAAAAGCTGCATTCTCACACACACACACACATATATAAATACCAAATATTTTTCTTTTGTTCTTTTGAACAGAGGTTACAGCATTCATATGTTCCTTTTGTCACTGGCTACCACACAGACATTTCTCAGCTAAGCCTCTCAAGCTTCCCCACATTCAAACCTTTCCAGGATCTCCTGGACAGCTACCACCAGGCTGTTTACTGAAGAGCTTTGATCTGAAGTTAAACAAAAACTGAAATCAAACAGCAATTCACTAATTAGACCCTTTTTAATCCCTCTGAAATTTAATTAAGAGCTTTTTGTCAGGGACATACCTGGCCTTCAACTATCCACTTGGAGATGGTGGTTTTGCCATCGTAGCCTGGCCGGAACTGAAGCGTGGCAGAGCGAGGGCTGATGTTGGAAATCACCAGGTTGGATGGAGCACCTGGAAGCTCTGAAGAAATAGAAACGTAAGTAAGTGTGGAAAAGCTCTTTGTCTAGGGCTCTGTAACAGGGGTTGATGTTCAGTGCTTCAGCATATACAATACCTTGCTAACAATTGCAACAGCACAGATAGTTGTGGGTTTTTTCTTTTTTCGTAGGCTATTACTTTATTAGCTAGACTATTCCAACATTACTATTTATGCTGCTCTGGGCACACTCCACATCTTTACAGATTAAATGAGAAAAGAAAGAACCCATCTACAGAATTAGTACTACTATTTTAGAGAAGCTTTAGCCTGGAGAAGAGAAAGCTGCTTGGAGACCTCATAGCAGCCTTCCAATATCTGAAGGGGGCCTATAGGGATGCTGGGGAGGGACTCTTCATTAGGGACTATAGTGATAGGACAAGGGGTAACGGGTTCAGACTTAAACAGGGGAAGTTTAGATTGGATATGAGGAAGAAATTCTTTATGGTAAGGGTGCTGAGGCACTGGAATTGGTTGCCCAGTGAAGCTGTGAATGCTCCACCACTAGCCGTGTTCAAGGCCAGGTTGAACATAGCCTTGGATGGCATTGTTTAGTGGGAGGTGTCCCTGTCCATGGCAGGGAGTCTGGAACTAGATGATCTTAAGGTCCTTTCCAACCCTAACTAGTCTATGATTCTGTGATTCTATGACATCTATTTTGCTGATGGCAACAAGAAATAATCAGAATAAGGCAAATCATCCAGAAGCCCTGCTAAAAAAAATCTGTACTTGTAAAGAAATAGTCATACTTCCAAGAAAAGTCTTTGCTTCTCAGTTCAGCTGATCTGTTAATTATATATAGAATTCTCAATCAGATATTTAATAGAAGGCCTAACAAGAAAAAGCTAAGACAATTTTATTAAGAACTTAAGCCTTAAGTTACAGAATAAAGAGGGATCTTGCTCTCTCCTGATGAGAAAGTAAGATAAAAATACAGTATTTGATGCTGAACTTGCATCATCATATAGATTCCATCCTGTCTATTCATCAGGGCAATTTCTGAAATTCTTTTCTTAATTGCTTGGGTTTTTTTACATGACTCTTTACAAGTATTCATTATTCAATATTTAAATAGCCAGACAGATAGGCAAATTGTAATAGATTATTTTCCTGAAGAAGAAATGCCCTATATTTTCACTATCACAATAACAATCAGTAAGACATGATGGTCGAAAATGACGTAGATAGTCATAGGTTGTAATTTGTTCAATGAAATAAAAAAAAAAAATCCTACAGAAAATGGAGAAAATCATTGCAGTTACTCAAAATCAGAATTCCATATTTCCTTTTCATTTCCCCAAGTATTGAATTATTTATGCTTGCAAAAAAAAAAAAAAAATTATTGCTTCTTCTTGTGTAGAGTTAAAAAAGAATGCTTTCACTCTTACAGGTTGTTTGTCAGTTAGGAAGAAATATTTCATGTTGCAGATTTGATTTGCTTTCTCTCCTGGAAAACTTCAGTCTCCCACTGTCACTTGTTGTGCATTGCAGTACACGTCTTCTTAACGTAACTTATGAAAGTGGAAAATACGCTTATATCTTTTAAAGTATAAAAGATATCTACTTATGCTTCAATTCAAATTGTAGGGTCCTGAAGTAGATTTAATGTCTCAGGTACATAAATTTATCTCCATCTACATTTCATGCCAAATAGAAGAAAACGATAGCTACCTGTTGATGTTTTCAAATACGTTATAAAGTTAACTATACTCCACAATAAAGTGAACAATGACAGATGAACACTACTTTCCATTTTACTTAAATATTTATAATGAAAACAGTGTAAAATGGGTATCAGGTGGCTGGTAGTGAAGAGATTTGATACTCATTAATATTTTAAAAGAAAATGTGAGTGTGGAGGGATACAAGAGAGGAAACAAAATATAATTCTTGGAAATTAACAGTAAAAAGAGTCCAGAATCTCCCTTTACTTCATCCAGAGTAGCTGGTCTTTTGCAGGAATGCTTCATTTTATTTTTTTCTTCCAAAAGTAACAAAATTTCATTTTACTAAAACTATGACTTAGAAGTTTTCCTGCTTGACCCATTATTTGTGGGTATGTGATCATAACCCATCAGTGGTACAATTGTGTATAATAATTCATTACCTGTTTTAATATTATCATACTGCCTACAACATTATGTGCAGTGCTATAATGCAATCCAAGTCCACAGAGTAATTTTCCCATGCATGCCCATACATAGCTGGAAAAAAAGGATTTTAACTTGTAATGAAATGTTTAAATTGTCTGAGCTCTCTTCCATGTATTTCTGTAGAGTAGAATGTGAAAGACGCAGGAAATGTACCTTTAGCATAAGTACTTTAGGTAATTCCAATTTTGTGAAAAAGCCTCAAGGGAGCCAAGACTGCTGATGCAATTTAACTTTACCTTAAGACTAATCTAAAGATAGATCTACTGTAAAAACTTGCCAGCATGGCTCTGTCAGATATCTGATGAGTTATCTCCAACCAACACAGAGTTGATAGCAAAAGTTAAATTCAGATGTAGTTAAATAAGACAACTATAGAACAAATACTAACTTTCCCTGTTAAGACTTTACATCCCTCAGGAGAACTAGAATAACTATTTATAAAATAATACATCTGCTGATACATGTTAGCTCCAAAGGAAGGGTGTCAGTTACCTCTCACGAGCAGTTGACATCTGAAAATCTCTTTCAAACTCCCAAGATCCTCTTAGAGTCAACAGGGAGAAATAGACACCATAATGTAGTAATTCTAGTTCCTGTTGTATTTGGGATGATTAACTAGCTATTAACCTTTAGCCTTACAAGAGAAGAAATTCATCTTGGTAGCATTTTGCTAACAGTGCATTTCAGGATTGAAGCATTGATGATTAATTATAATGTAGACAAGGCCTAAACTGAATCCAAAAGCACAATGACTGAAATTTTAGTTGTTGCACATCATCCCAATGCAATAAATTCTGTACTTTGAGGATTTTATTTTGAGGATTTTATTATGAAAATTTAAAGAAACTTTGTTTAGCATTTCAGTTGAATAACTTCTGTCATTGGTGCAGTACTTTAAATTTGGTTCTAACAATTTTTGCAAATACCTTACATAAATAACTGCAGTCAGTTTATTGTAGTATAGATTTGTACAGGATTCTGGAAGAGATTTTTTTTTTCTTTTTCTGTTTTTGCAAGGAAAATTAATTTGTGTTTAATTGTTCTTTGCATTGCACTCTGCTTCAGCTGTTCATTGCTATAAAATTGAGTAAGGTGGTGTCTTATGACTGTGAGATTCTATTGAGCACTGAATGCAAAGCCAATACCTTTTTCTTACCTTTCATATCATGGTGATCAAGTAGTGCTTGTTTCCTTATCTAATTCCAAATTAAGCAAGATAATGGAGGATGCATGTTGGCAATAAATAAGCAAAAAAACGGACATAATGTAATACCTAAAGATATTTAGTACGGTTTAGATTTTGTTTTAAATACACCTTAGTGTCTTTTCATGACACATAATTTGAGGACTCTAAGCTTTTGATAATTTCATTAACAGAAATATCTGAAATTCAATTCAGTTTAAATAATTCATTTGTTGAGCTAAAATAGACTTGGAATTGTTTCTGTTTCATATCTTAACATCTAATATGAAATAAATTTGAACATTACCAAAAACATCACAGAAGTTTCTTTCTTATTATTGATTCACTTATATTTTTCAACAGTTGCCTTGAAAGTTCACGCAAAACCCCATATTACAAATCCAACACTATTTCTTGAAGAATTAGAAAAGTCTAGAGTGGATTCTACATACCTATTCAAATTTCACATACCTATTCAAGTAAAAGGTAAATTAATAATTTGCAAAGTATTAGCAGAGTGTGCTTAAAGTTATAATCAGCTTAATTCAGAGTTATGTCAACTAATTTAAGTCTGATAAATAAAGTAAGCATATTTTTTTAGCATTTTTTCAAAGTTATGTGATGCCATATTTCAACAATGGTGTCGATACAGATTTTAGCTATAATATGGCATCAGTAATGACAGTGCTTAACGTTTAGCCTCTCCAAGCTTCTGACTTTGTAAAGCTATGGATATAATGTCATTGAAAATCCAAGTACTTGCATAGATGTCTGCAGTTAATATTAAAGGGAATTGCAAATTTATATGTGCCACTGCCATTATCACTAATGGAAATTTCACATGTAAATTGCCATGCATGGAAATAATATGCTTTTTAGTATGTTTTATCTAGAAGTCATCTGTGCAAGTAGTCAATTTCAATCATATATTCAGTCCTCTAACACCATGTAAAATATTTCTTTTTAAGAAATTAGGTTACCGATTTTAATGTTAAGAATTTTCTTCATGCTATTTAAATTATTGAAGATTAAAAGCTAGTGTATGCCTGACTGTGACATACAGCTTCTGTTAATTTCTTCAGATCACAGTCATATACAACTTTAAACACAATATAGCTCTACGCACAGCTTCCCTGGTATCGTGGCTCACAGCAAGCTGGTATCCAGTAAGAGGCATCAAGAATGGCTGAACATCAAAGGGTAATTGCTAACCTGTTAGCACCAACATGAGCCCTTGAACTGGTATGTCTAGGGCATTTCTGTAAGCCCTTTGTGAGGAAGAAGTTGCACGCGTTGATCTGAGCTCTTACCTAGGGATATTATTTTCTGTCATCTGGAAGTAATGTAAACAATAAAAACTGAGAAATCAGATTGTAATGTGCAGCACTACTTAGTGTCTGGAAAAAATGCAAATGTTCTTGCAGCTGTGAAGATTACGCAATCCCATGAAGACAGCGGTAAAATTTGGGTCACCCAACTGTCACCATATGGAAGTGTAGGTTACCTGAGGTAGGCTACTGCTTTGTCACAGTTGCTTTGACAAGATAAAAGACACATTAGTGTATGTGCACGGTGCATCAGGTCACCTGAGATACAGATACTGTGGTTTGTGAGTTTAAGTGGTAAGTTCAAGGCTGCCAAATTGCAGTGCGGGGACAACCGAAGTGGTTGAAAAACAAACTAAGCCAACAGAGCTGTCTTAAGATGCTTCCATTGGCAAACCTAAGTCTGAATTTAACGTCTGTCAAAAATAGTGTAGATAAAGCTATTGAGAAGAAAGAGCTGGGACAATGAGCTTCGGAGCCAGGTGTCTAAAAGATCTTAAAAGGATGGTTCTAATATTGAGAGTTTTGTTTGTAGTCACCCTCACAGAACCTTTCCAGTATTTTACACAGTACTGGCTTACCACCAGAAACAGTCCTTCTAGTCCTAACTGGAACCAGGTTTCTGCAGAGCAAATGCATTCCTCACAATAATATGTATCTGTTTTTTTGGTTCCTTTCAGCATAATGAGGGCACTTCATTAAAGCTGTGCATAGCCTGGATCAATGTAATCGTGTATGAATTGGAGCAGGCTATGTTTGATAACCAACATTGCCTTGAGGTTACTGTTTAAAATAGTGTCATGGGCTCAGCAGCTACAGTCATTTTTTCTTTTTCGTAGTAGCTGGTGCAGCACTCTGTTTTTGATTTTCAGCTTGGGAACAGCACTGATAACACCAGTGTTTATAGTTACGGATTAGAATGTTTAGGCTGGCAAAGGACTTTCTGAGCCTTATGCCCTGCCAGGGAGGAGAGGAAGCCAGGAGGAAGCAGAGACAAGGCACCTGATCCAAACTGACCAAAGAGATATTCCATACCACAGCACATCATGCCCAGGATGTAGAAACAGAGCAGAGACCAGGAAGGGTGGAGGGGGGTGCTCTGCGTGTTCAGGCTTGGTATCAGGTGATGGGGGTGCACTGCTTGGTGGGGCTGGGGGAGCAATTGTATTCTTTTCCCTTGTATTTCTCTTGTCATTATTATTACTGGTGTTAGCAGTAGTGATTTATGTTATACCTTAGTTACTAAACTGTTCTTATCTCAACCACTGCGAGTTGCATTCTTTCAGTTCTCCTCCCCTCCCCCCGGGACTGGGAAAGAACGAGGGGGGGGTGAGTGAGAGAGTGACTGCTTGAGTTTGAGGGCCTTAAACCACAACAAATAGGATATCACTTAATGTTATTCTTTGATCAGTTCCCTCTGCCTCAAAGATAGATGCAGAAATTGAAGTTGAGAGGTAAGGTTTTGCTGTGAATCTCAGATATGTTTACAACTTGTAGTACAGTTGCACTGTTGCTCTGCAGAGATAACTACCAGAGCTGAAGGGACCAGGCCAAGTAATGCTCTTCATCTGGAGTACTTACCTCCGATACGATGATTCTAGTTCATTGTTATCCACTGTTAAAAAGCATTTTCCACTGGATAAAATTTATGCATTAGAATGGTCTTTAGTTTTCTAATGAAAAATCTGTGAAAGTATTTTACATATTTTCTACGATGCTGTTTTGGGTTTTATTTTAATTTGTAGAAGTTTTTCAAGCATCTTAGATAACTTTCTAGATATTTTTTTTTTAATATAAAGAGTCTAAATAGTGAAAAATCATTTTATCTTAGTCTTGCTTCTAGACCTGATAACATTCTGTCTTCAACACCTGCACCATGTAAAACAATTTTCTTCTTAATATATATTTCTCAGATGAAAAGAGCTATGCAACCATTGTATCCATATCCCCAGTACCATCTTAGGCCCCAAATTAATTCCTGTCAGATTTGACTAGAAGTGGAAATTATGGAAATTTGAAAGATATCGAAGGTCCTATAGTTTCTATACAGTAAGAGCTTCAGGAATGAGCAGCAACCTAAAAACCAGCTGTTATCTGGAACTCAGAAGATCCATTCAGGAAAAGAGCAACATATATGTACAAAGTTGTTTAAAAAATGTTTGCAAAATATATACCTTTAGTAAAGCCATCAATTACTTTATTAATTACAGGGTACATGCAACAACTTAGCACACCTAATCATTTTCATGTTTGTGAGTTGCTTGTGCATCATTCTGTCATTTGCCCACTCCCCTCTCTGTAGCTCCTCTTGTTTCTGATTCTGTCACACATTTCCACTGCAGTATGGTTTTTGAAAACATGAATGAGCTGCTTTTGAGTTTATTTCATCAGCCTTGCAAGCCTGCATAACAAAACTATACAGCCATTCTTAATTACTTCTATGATTTTCTTTTCCTTTCTTCATCTCTAAGTATCCTAAATAAGTATTTTAAAAGCTTTGTTCTGACCAGAGTTCATATTTTTTGTTTAACTACTTCTAATACCTCATTTCTCTTCTGTTCCTGCAGTGGTGAGGTCTGTAATTGTTATTTTCCTTTACTGTTTCATTGGGAGTTTCACAGTCTGCAGTTTGCTTTGATTTCTTTGCATACTAGGACTCATCACTGTAAAGCATAAACCATTATGAGATTCTAAACTAAATGTCCACTTCATTTCCAAGGCTAAAAAGGAACAATATTACAACATTAAGAACTAAATATTGAAGAACACATTTTGTGTTTCCATGTAATGTATAAACAAAACCTGATGGATTTTTCATGTGTTCTAGGTGACGCCTGTCAAGGGGAGTAGGCTTTACTTAGTTCATTAAGCATATTTATGAAGACATTATCTTTTATCTGCAGTGGATGTGTTACCTCATGAGGTCAATTCAGACCTCCTAGGTCTAAATATTTCCACGATGGAGGTTCAGACATACCCATATCCTTTTTCATTTTGCTTTTTTGCAGTTTGTGCTTTTGGATGTTCAGAAACCGTTTAAAAAAATTACATTCCCACTGTACCAGAATTAAGTGAGATAGTTAATAGCTGTGTACTTGCTCCATATCAATATTCTGAGAGCATTAGTAAAGTAAAACATTCTGGTCAAGTTATTCTGCTTCTTAATAGTAAAAGAATTATGTTTGCTTGTTTCAAATAATGCAAAATTCTGTTTTAATTTTGTTTTCCTTAATCATAAATTCAGGTTTTTTTTTTTTTTTTTTTATATATTACGTTGGATAACTCTTTTATTGGCATAAAGTTTTTACTATATCTCAAAAAAAATAGTTAGATAAGGCCATAATCTTAGTAAAGCTCTTTAAAAATGAAAAATGTCATTATAATTTCACTGTTAACTACTTCCAATTCTTAATACCATGAAGAGTTTCTACTTTAACTTTTAGCAAAATATATGAAAGGTGGTTTTTATTCCTCTTCTTTTGCCCTAATTATTTTTTTCTATCTTTCTATTTAGCAAAACATATGAAGAATTTGCAGCTTTCTACCCAGATTTGTTTCAACCTAGTGGAACAATTTAGTTAGGAAAATAGTATCTTCAGCGATAGTTATTATTAGATGATAATTTCAACTTTTTAATTTATTCTTTGTGTTTCTCATGAAATCTTCCTGGGTGCTTGATGATGAAGCTTTCGGATTTTTGAAGACAATGATACTAAATTGCTACTAAAAAGTTATGAGGATAAGTTGTTAGTTCATAAATCTAACCTTTCTTCTAGTCTCATGTGTTGAAGGAACAGTGAAAGAACATAAACTTTATATTATGATGATGAACGTAAGAAATAAGAGACCATAAAATGCCATGAATTGCACTTTTAGATCTCTCCTTTTATCAAAATCAGAGAGATTAACTGGAAAAATATCTTTGATAACTCATTTTCCTTCTTGGGGAAAAGGTCTGTATAGTAGGTTTTGAGTTTGTTTTACACTGTTTTGAATCCCTCTTTCTGTCCATTGTATCAAAAGTTAAGTTAAAAATGAAAGAGGTTATATTTTTCATTACCCTCTCCTTTCTCCCCCCGCATGACAGAAAGATATCCTTTAGTGTGTCCTGTGCATTTCCACAGCAACATGAATTTATTTTGACAGCAAAACTTCTCTTTCAAGTGTTGAACAGAACAGATGTCTGAATACTGCAAAAAACTTTCAATAAGGGAATCCATTTGGAATTTTGGAGACCCAAAGTGTTTCTTGCCCAATGGACTTAGCTTTTATTGAGGACAGTCATAAATAACTTTAAAATATTCCAGTGTGATAGAATGGAGCTGCAGATTAGGTCATTATGGAATTATAGTTCCCTTGCTTAATGATTTTACAAAATCGCCTGGCAATCCAACAAAGAGAAGGAGCACAACGTAGTGAATGCAGGCTAATTAAACCAATAATTGCTTCTTCTTGTGTTCCCAGATAATGTGCCCCTGATAATTTTAAATGAAGTCTTGAAGCTGACTTCTTGAATGAAAGGCTGTACTAGTTAAAGCTTCACTAACTCTGTGTGCTTAGAAACTGGCCTACTTCTCAAGGTCCCTTGCATTGCTCAGACAAATAATGTCCTGGCATACGAAGAGTACAGGAATAGCTTTCCTATGAGTCAGATAATGGGGCTCTGAATTTCTGTGGTTTAACTCTTTGTCATATTGTGACTACGTCATCTGATTTCCCTGAATAATTCTGAAATTAGAAATTAGAGGCTGCAAATTAAGTCTTTTATGTTCAAAATTATGCCTTCTCTCTTTTTTTTTTTTTTTTTAAGACCTAGGAAATGATGCAAACTTGTGCTTCTATATGTCTCAGGGATCCTCATGTAAATCTAGAGCAACTCCATGGAGGCAAATGAGAATTTTTTTAGCTGCATCTGTGTCAAATTTCCGTAAGCGGCTGTTGACTGGAGCTATGTTTAGAACTTGGGATATATTTCATGAAGTCCCCAAGAATTTCAAGGTTATTCTCAAAGAGAGATGAGGAATAATACAGAAATTTTTATTGTTGAATCTAGAGGAAGACTATTTAGCACAAGAGTCTTCCTCAGTCAATTAAATAAAAGGACTTCTTCAGATTAATTGTAAGTACGAACTCTGCTATGTGACATATTTTTACCATGCTGTCTCATCTCTGCAAATAAATTCACATTGTTAATTAAACAGTATATATTTTAGGTCACATATAGTCTGACAGAACACCTGTTTTAACATGAGTTACAATTTCATGAAGCCATAGAAGTGAAAGATCTACTCTTTTATCTCAGTACTACTGAATACTATATAATATGGGTAAATATGTTTCTTTTCTCAATTAGTGCTTAAGGATTTTTATTAAAGTATTATGTTAAAATATGCAGCCTAAGGTGTTTCCAGGTTTGTTTTTTTTTTTTTTTTTTTTTTTTTTTTTGTGT
>JASSUY010010018.1:0-13982 GCA_032466535.1 Forpus xanthops | reverse complement strand
AGAGGGGCAGGATCACCTCCCTCGATCTGCTGGTCACGCTCCTTTTGATGCAGCCCAGGATACGGTTGGCTTTCTGGACTGCAAGCACACTGCTGGTTTATTTTCAATTTATCATCAACCAACACCCTCAAGTCCTTCTCCTCAGGGCTGCTCTGAAACTCTTCTCTGCCCAACCTGTAGCTGTGCATGGGATTGCTCCGACCCAGGTGGAGGACCTCACACTTGGCATGGTTAAACTTACATCAGGTTGGCATCAGCCCACTTCAAAAGCATGTCAAGGTCCCTCTGGATGGCATTCCTTCCCTCCAACGTAACAACCGAACCACACAGCTTGGTGTCATCGGCAAACTTGCTGAGGGTGCACTCAATCACACTGTCCATGTCACTGACAATGATGAACAAGACCGGTCCCAACACCGATCCCCAAGGGACACCACTCATTACTGGTCTCCAGGTGGACATTGAGCCATTGAGCACAATTTTTTCACATGTGGCCATTCAGCGTCAATGGCTGCGCAACATGGGACGCCATGCCCTGAGTACAGCGCTTAGGGCAGGGCTTTTCCTCCTAGCAACACCCTCTGTGAGTCCCTGCTCGCCTCAGTGGAGGTGCCGGGTCCTGGACAAAGGCTGGAGAGGGCTCAGGGCTCCTTCGGTGTCTTTCACTGCTCAGAACTGAGACTGCTGGATGCGGCATTTCCCCTTTCTCTGGGGTTGAAGGCACCACTCTGGAGATACCTCGGCAAAACCAGGTTCATGTGTTTTAAAACATCAATGGACTGTTATTAATATAGATGTTCTGATTTCATATATAGATGACTGAAAATATCTGGGCAACTCCTTGACCAAGTTTACCTAGTGATAAGACAAGGGTAATGGGTTCAAACTTAAACAGGGGAAGTTTAGGTTAGATATAAGAAAGAAGTTCTTTACTGTAAGGTTGGTGAGACATTGGAATGGGTTGCCCAGGGAAGCTGTGAATGCTCCATCGCTGGCGGTGTTCAAGGCTGGGTTGGAAATAGTCTTGGGTGGCATGGTTTAGTGTGAGGTGTCCTTGCTCATGTCAGGGGTGTTGGAACTAGGTGATCTTAAGGTCCTTTCCAACCCTAACTATTATATGATTCTACGAAAATCTTATCAGTTCACCATCTCTTTTTATTTAAAGATAGCTATCCTTTTCTTAAGCTACTTAGTAGATGGCTACTAGCACTGGTCAGAAAATACTTTTTCCACTGAAAAAGGAATTTGAGGGTGGGGGTAGGGTTCCACTTGGAAAAGCCAACACAGAATTACTGGGGAAATGCCTTTCAAGTACATTTTGCTTTTCTTCTTTTCTGTGAGCCAGGTTACCTTGTTGAATTAGTTTCCAAGATGCATTATATCTTTATTCTTCACAAAAGAAGTGTCATATACCATTGAAGAAAAGAAAGGACATATCAGTTGCAATGCACAAATATTTTCCATGTGAATATTCATAATCAAAATTATGTGAAAAAGTATGGCTACAATATCTTAGATTTTATTAATACTATTTTTTCAGTTAAAACTACCAACCAAATATACTCTGTTCACAGCCACAGTAGAGACATTGCTAGGACCACCAGCCAGAAGGCTTCCAGTTCTGTTTGAGCAATAAAGCGATTTATGCTGTTTTAGAGACTTTTTCTGCCTCTAAATTAGATATCAAGAAAAATGAGAGAAGCTTGGTGTTGATGCAGAATTTGGGAGACAGATGTTCAATTTCCTCCTTCATCATGTACTTTCTGTATAACTCTGAATACATCGTGTCCCTGTTGCAGGAAAAGCGCAGAGAACCTGATGCTGAGCCTTGTAGAGCCTTGCTTGTGTTCCTGGTCTCTGAAGTAGGAGGCATGAACACAAAGATTAAGTTCTAGGTCTGTCCAATGCACAAAGAAAGCACAAACAGGATCATAACTGACAACGAATGAAGCAGGGACTGTCTGGAATAGTTGACAGGCTGTACTAAGTGCATTTAGAACTCTACCTCATGCTATGTCATTGCTCAGGGCTGCAGAAAGGTGCCTCTCTTAAGACAGAAATAGTCCAGCTAGTTCTATCACTATGAAAACTCTTTAAAAATTGTTTGAGCAATTCAAATGATTTTTACAGCTGTTACTGTACTCACTGCTGTTGTTATCTCTGAGATTCAAATATTGTTCCTTTCTCTGCTTGCTTTTGCATCTCTGGAAGTTCCCTAATTAGCAACTATGAGGTATTGTATATCCTGGAAATTATTTGCCCCCCTAGTGAAGCTCTATTGCTTTGCATAAAGCAGGGATTCATGGGTGAAGAAATAAAGTTCCTAATCTTGAGTCTGACATGGGAAGCTAACAGCTGGGAGGAAGAGGTCCTGTTTTTCAGCCGCCTCCCTGAGCACTGCTTATGCATCATAGCTGAAAGCTGTCTAGGTAAAACACATAAGCAGCATTCAGTCAAAAGGCAGCAGCACACAAGCGGCATTTGGGGACTCAGGGCTATCTTTCAAAAATAAGCTGCTGAATAAAGGAGAAACTTCTGCCTGTGCTTTAAAAGAAAGAGCAGCCAAAATATACTAATTTACTGGGTATTTTTTTCAGGTTCCCAAGTACAGGGGCAATAAATAAAGATACTGCAAGTCTGGAATGGCTTTTGGCTCTCCACAAGCTACTTACCTCTGCTAAAACCTGAGGTGCTACAGGACATTTGTGGCAGAAAGCATGGCGCAGCAGAGAAGCTCATAATCAATGCAGCTATATGCAAGGTTTTCACCCCTCCAGCAATAGGAAGTGTTTGAACCAGAGTTTTGGGGTCTGTAGTTTTGTACTTTCTATTTTCCACACATCTTTTTTCTCTTATTATTATTTTAGTAATTTCGTATTTTGTTGTTTAATCTCTTTATGTTTTAGTCTCTTAACTATAAAACCAGGGGGAAGGGCCTGAAAGCAGAGGCTATGCAGATTTTGAGTCATTTTTGCCATCACTGGGATCATATAACTAATGCAGGTGCCAAAAATAAATCTAAACCTGAGGGTGTGTATTCTTAGAGCAGTATAAAACAGTGCTGTCACATAAAAAAGGTGATATCCAGAAAAACATTTATGTTTAATTCCATTTTTCTTTTACAGTGGACTTTTCTATATTGCATAGCATATTAGGGACATACTTTTTAGCATTCAAGTACGAACACCTTCCCCCAGCCCCACCCAAGCCATGCCACCTTAGTTACTATGGAAAGAGAGATATTAAGTTGCCAGAAATTTTATGAAAATAGCTGAATCAAAAAGGGAAGAATCCCATCAGTCTATCAACCCTCATGCAGAGGAAGAATGCAGTACTAGTTTCAGGCCTTGCTTCAAAGAAGAGAATTCGTAGAAGACAGAAATGTTAGAAATGTTCTGCCCATGGGAAATATGTCAGTGAGAGCTTCACCTTATTAAGGCACTGATGAATGCACTCCTCCCTCAAGATTTCTCCTTCATGTGAATTCCCTGCACTAATGCTCTCACTTAAAGCTAAATGTAAATTCTCAGAACCACTTATTCTCCTCTATTGGTCCTGCAATTATGTTTGGTTGGATTTCTTTTGTGGTTGATCCTATTTAGATTTTAAAATTCCAGGAGCCCATATTTTTCTTAAGTTAGAAGATTTATACTCTGGAATATTTGGTACCTGTTTCAGTAGCAAGTTTTTAAGCAATTGAATCAGTTATATTAGATGCTTATAGAAAATCTCAGCTCTTCCTGTAGGATTTGTTTTGCTATATAACAGAAGCTAAAATACAATTTCCTCTCTCTGTAGTATACAGGATTTAATGAGGTTGCAACAACAGGAAAAGCTATATTCCTTTTATTCTAATATGAGCAGACTATAAGGTCTGTCTGGAAAATTAGTAGAATAGTGACATATCCTAGATCAGAAATGACATCCCAAGACCAAAGGCAATGAAACTACAGCTGTTCAGAATAGAAAGGATTTTCTCTCATGCTAATGAAAATGTTATGGGTTTTTATTATTTGTTACTTCAGGAACTAAACAAGCCTTTTTTAAAAATATTTGGCATTTATCACATTTGAAGAAAGATATTAACAGATTATGACAAACATAGAATCATAGAATAGTGTTGGAAAGGACCTTAAGAACATCTTTTTTTTCTCAAAATAATGATTCTATAAACCAAGATAAGAGTGATAGTTGGGGGGGGGGGAGGGAGAATTAAGTTACAGGAGGCAAAAAAGAAGCCCCCCAAACAATATTCCACCCAAATCCTCATTTTTTTACAATTGTAGATAGCAGATATCAGCAGTGTGACCACAAAGGGCTCACAGCCTTAGGAAACCAGATACAATCTTTTGCAAACAACCTTTAAGACAGATCTTCGAATTTGCAGCCAGATATCTCCAGTTAACCCTTGCATCTTAAATCTTAGTATGTGAGTTCATGAAAGATGAGTTTTCTTACTTAAAAGTCTGAGAGCTCAGTTGACGTATGCTTTACAGGCTATAACTGAACAGATGTTTCTCTCCACTTTCACCAAATGAAAAATATGAAATGTGTATACAAACATAAGACTAAACAAAAATTTCAGAGTGATACTCTACAAAATGCAACTACAAAAATAATTTTTATTACTATTTTGAGGCCAGCTGATATGAAACTGAAATAACATTAATCAGAAGTCATGTTGACACAGTATTTCAACAAGTTTATGCTATCTTTTTTCATCTAGTTATTTTAATATGTCTTGTTTTCACATCTTTATGCATTTTGGGGCAGGAAGTGATAGAACATATTTTACTACCTAAGGTGGGAAGTGGAAGATATCTTACATACCAAGCTCATTCACATGTAGGGCTATGTATATGCACTGAAGTAAAGAAACAAATGGCAATACATGAAAGATACTACAATCTCATTTTGGAAACTCCTAAAAGAAAATTTACTTTTTGTTTAATTACCTATTGGAATATACACAAAAGAGAACTGGTTTGTTTGGAAATAACCTTATTTTTTCATGCTTAAGATTACATTTTCAGCACAATTTAATCTCAAGGAAATTTCAAGAAGTGTATGCCTTAATTTTCTGCAGCCTAGGAGACCAAATGCTGCCTTCAGGCTCAGGAATGTGGAATTCAGCCCTTGGCCTACAGACTGACCTCAGGAAAGCTGCATTGTCTGCCTGAGTAACTTCAGGTTTGCTGCTGTTTTGGGCTGGTTGGGGTCTTGTGAATACCATGCACAGACACACAACTTCAGCATGAAAAATGACATGTGCTCTCTCACAGAACAAACATTTTGTGAGAGATGGGCTTATGCGCCATTAGGTAAAGAACTCTGCTCTCCTGCAGACTGACTGGATACTCTTGATGGCAAGGCTTTTGAGAAAAATCGTAATTTTTCCTCTCAGTGGAGTATACCAAAGGGGGGTCCAAATGAAGAAGTGTCTGGCTGAGACCCTGGGCTCCAGTGCACATGCTGGAGTGACAGAGAAGCCTTAGGTCATAGATGTCTCTTCAGTATTTTCTGGAGGCTGGTTTCAGTTGTACTCACTCATAATGCTGACAGTTGCAATTCTGAGATACGACAATTCCTCACATTCATTCATAGGCAGTAGGGAGAGACTGTTATTACTTCCTAATACTAATGATTAATGAATAGGGACGGGAAAAAGCAATAAACAGGTGTTTGAGAAATCACCAGAGAGATGTTTGTGACTGGGGACAAAGAGAACTAATGTTGCATATTTTGACTCATGATGAGTGAGAAAAACTAGGAAGAAAAAAGAGCTGTACAGAACTCTGTAAGTGATATAAAAGTTTGTATTTGATGTAATAGACAAAGAATTTGCATTTTAGGTGTTTAGAGATAAGAACGACTTGATCAAAACTTCTGACATGGCACAAGTCCATGCATAGGTATATAGATTGGCAGAGTTCAAGGAGAAGACCCAATAGCTAAAAAGGATAATCAGAGATCAAAGTAGAAAAACAAATTCTTCTGGGACTGCTATCTTCCACTATAGTAGGCACTCTCTATGGAGCGCTCAGTGTATTCAGTACCAATTTGGAGGTACTTAAACTTTCTTATGAAACATTTGTGCACAAAAGCACAGAAGAAAACATGAACTTCGTCACTTTATAGTCAGACTTATTTTTAGACAAACAGAATGTTTTAAAGGGGTACACTGCCTTTTTTTATTAGCTAAATAGTTGGAACACTATAGTTCAAATTGCAGAAATGAAAATTTTGCAATACACATTCTGTCATAACTTTGAGATAGATGAGTGCAGATCAGACAGAAAGGCATGAAAGTCATCCAGTAGCTAATAGTTGGACCCATAATAGAGCATCAGTACCAAAGCCTTCAAACAGAGTATCTGGTCTATTTTCACTTCATCTTGAATAAGGAACTGGAAATGAAGACCTGCACTGGCATTCAGGAATGTATTTAATTTTCTTTGACCTGTTACTCAGCTATATGTTTTAAAATCTGGGGGATAAATTCTCCATCTTCTGCTTCTAGATGGAGCTGGTTTATAGATGTTTGTCTGATTTGTTTATAATTCAGTAGGAAAGATCTGGAAATTAGGTTTCTCTTTGGGAGAAAGTTATTATAGACCTATGAAGCAGTTTGGAACAGAAATAATAAACAAGGATATATATTCACCTCAGCAATCCTGACCTTGCAGGAAATTAATTTATATTTCTGTTTCTGAGAAATTCCAGAGAAAACTTTACTAAATAATACACATCTTGTTACATTTTATAAGTATAAATATTTGGAGTTAACTAAACAGTTTGAGCATGTGCATTGGGACCCAATCCAGCCTTGTGGTGTTAAGGCTTCTTAGTTTTTATCTAGCAGCATACTTTTAGGATGGGATTGTAAAATTGTATCTGAAGCCAGAAACGCTTGGACACATGCTTTCAGAAATCACAGTCTTCCAGGAAAATGAGCAGCAGCTGGCAGCAACTCTCCTCAGGGCAGTTTGCAAGTACCAGGATACAGAAATTTCTGAAATATGCTTTTCTTTTGTCCACTAGAATTGGCGTTGTGGCTTATAGGACTCTTTATTTTTAAAATTTTCCTTTTAGGCATTTTTTGGCCAATTTTTTACACTTTGCCTTTGCCTTGTTTTTCTTGATTAAAAAAAAAAAAAGAAAAACAAAAACAAAAACCAAAAAACAAACCAAAACCCAGACCTGGATATTCTTTAGAAATAATACAATCAAAGCCAGTCATACTGTCGCCACATCCATACATGCCTAATGAGTTTCTAGGAAGTAAACAGCCCTTTCTGTGTGCACAGTTTTTAACAAGACATCCCATATCAACTGTGTTGCAGTAGCCGTGCTTGCTCAAAATTCTAACCAGGTTTAAACTCTGTGAAGTATCCTGTCTTTGTATATAAATATGGATGTAATTGGTTCTTTCAGTCAAGTTACTTATTCATGGCTGTAGAAAACTTCATGTTCCCAAAAAACTAACTGATGTTGTTTAAATCAGTTACTTCCCATTTATTAGTAACAGAAAGCAGCTGAGGGTGGGCTGCATCAAAAGAAGTGTGACCAGCAGGTTGAAGGAGGTGATCCTGCCCCTCTACTCTGCTCTCGTGAGACCTCACTTGGAGTATTGTGTGTAGTTCTGGTGTCGTCAATATAAAAAGGACATGGAACTATTGGAACAAGTCCAGAGAAAGGCCACGAGGACAATCAGAGGACTGGAGCACCTCCTGTATGAAGATAGGCTGAGAAAGTTGGGGTTGTTCATCCTGGAGAAGAGAAGGCTGCATGGAGACCTCATAGTAGCCTTCCAATATCCAAAGGGGGCTTATAGGGATACTGGGGAGGGTCTCTTCATGAGGAACTGTATTAATAGGACAAGGGGTAATGGGTTCAAATTTAAACAGGGGAAGTTTAGATTGGATATGAGGAAGAAATTTTTAACTGTACGGGTGGTGAGGCACTGGAATGGGTTGCTCAGGGAAGTTGTGAATGCTCCATCACTGGCAGTGTTCAGACAGGTTAGACATAGCCTTGGGTGTCATGGTTTAGTGTGATGTGTCCCTGCCCCTGGCAGTGGGGTTGGAACTAGATGATCTTAAGGTCCTTTCCAACCCTAACTAATCTATGATTCTATGTGTTTTTGCCTGTAGCATTACACTTCAGAGTATCAATCTTTTCCTCCCCATGTCCTTTTGCACAACAGTGCATTGGTTTTCCTTTAGACAGGTATATAAATTTTTTTTCTTTCATTCTGCCATCTTTATGTTCCATGTCTTTTTAACGTGTCAGGGCTTGTTTTAAGTGTATACTCCTCGCATTTGTTTGCCTTAGGAGAACATGATGTGCCACAGGAATATCACATTTATGCTGCCAAGAGCTAATAAAGACCATCTTGTAAGACATTTCAGTTCTATCTTTGAGATAGGCAAGCCATGCTGCAGACAGTAACTGATTGTTAATGCAAACTCTGTTTTGGGAGTAGTGAAATTCTGTGGGTCATTCCTGATACACTTCAAGTCTTTGGAACTCATGTTGTGAAATATTATTTTAAGCTTCAAGGATGAGGGGACTCCTAGACTGTATGAGGTATGCTGTATCTGATTGATTTATGGAATAAGCGGTGTAAGAAGCAATTTATTTGCCAAATAAAATATCAGTCTAAATGGATCTTTCTGTGGTTGCTAGTTTGGGAACACACTGTACCATGGACTTGGCTAATACATATTGCTGGTTGCTCTTTCTGCCCTTTAATAAATTTTTTTGAGGTTGATATGATTTCAATTTTCCATTTCCTTACAATTAAGTGGACACCAAAAAGTGCTTAAGCAAACTAAACAATCATATATATTTTCATAAAACAGTATTAATAAACTTGCTTGACAAATAAATGTGCACTTTAAACTAGTAAACAAGGTATTTACTGATGTGTATGCACTTATGCAAAATGTGTGAAAATCCTAACAGCAAATTAAAACTAAAACTAATGTAAAAAAAAAAAGAACTAGAAGGTGTAGTTTTGATGCTGCATGCCCTTTTCCTATGCTTTGTTTCTTTATCTTTTAGTCTCTTCTTGCACATTTTGGGTAGAGCTGTAAAGGAGTTAAATAAAAGGGATTGTTTGCCTGATTTGTTCATCTCCCAGGGAATTGCTTCTACTCCAGATCCTGCACAGCTGCAAGTTACTGAGGATGATTCTGCAGAAGGAATTTGCCTTTTTTCTGTTAACTACCTGCAGAAGAACCAGCAAAGACACATTCATTTATTAAAACTTCTGGAATGTAAAACCTAAGACCATCAAGACTTTCAGACTAATCCAATACCCTATCTCTGAGAGCAGCAAACAACATGCAGAGAAGAGTATAAAAGCAGGACAAAGGTAGTTGGTCTTCAGTAAGTATTCTCCCAGAATCCATCAACTTGCATTTAAAGCATTTCCCAAGAGAGCAGACATCTTTGTACTTAACCCTCTGTGGGGTTTTCTGCCATCGATTTGTTCAATGTTTAACTTGTATAAACCTTCAGGAACCCCAGCATCTTATGCATAAGTCTACGCATTGTCTGCACATTCTATGGGAAAAAAAAAGTAGCTTGGTAGTTTAATTTCATGTCCTAGCTAGTCTTTTTATTGAGAGAGAGTACCAGGAATCCTTTATTATTCATCCTTATGCCACCCACATATGTCCCCTGGAATACCACTTAAAAAATTGTACAATATTAACTCACTGCCAATCTTCTGCACCACAAATTTAAGCAAGAAATCGAACACTATCTTTTGCAGCTAAGTTCTTTCACTTGGGAATTCCTTTAGGATCCTTCGTGCATACTGTCAGATCTGGCAGATACTGGTCTTTTTGTTATTTTGTTCTGTAACTTCTACCAAAATATTTGCTAGAAAGAGAGTTTTCTGAAACATCTCTTATAAGCAAGGCTCTGCCAATGTGAGCTCAGGACTCCTTCACTGTGATCACAGGTGCAAAGAATCCACCTTGGTTTTCTTCTATGACTTAGCTTTTTTAAAAATGATGTACCTTGATCCCCTACTGGTGGTACTGACACTCCAGTAGACTTGCTACTTCTGATGTATTTGAGAAAGACTTTTCTATTAGTACAGGTGTCATTGGGAAGTGAATCTTCTGTCCTATTCTGCTTTTCCACATATAGTGTGTGATTTTTCTGGTTTCTCTCATTTAGCATGTTTTCATCTTCGGAAAGGTTCTTTCTTTTTTCTAATAATCTTCCTTATCCTTCTATTCAGCCATGCTGGATTTCTTTTGTCTCTAAAATGGGATGCACTTGCCCTGAACTCCTATATGTTTTCTTTAAATAGCCTTTTTGCTGCTTGCCAGAGCTTCACCCTTTGACTATGTCTTTTATTAAGCTTCCTCTTATGAATGTATGCAATTCTTCTTGCTGAAAATAAGAGGAGTGGCATTCTTGCTTATGTATCTCCTACCACAATTGAAAATGACACCAGTATCTAGACCTTACCAAACGACATCACTTATCCTTCAACCCAAGAGGCTAAAGGAGTGTCATACTCCATAGAAAGTGACAGACTATCAAGTATTATTTTACAGACCTTTCCATACCTCATCACTCCATGAACATTTATTGTATTTTATTATTCCATGAGCAACCATCTATTTCTTCAACTTTGTGCTACCTCCTTGAATCTGATTATTCCCTTACGCATTATTTCTGCAGTGCCACGTCTGCATCATTGTTCCCATCAGCATTAACATAATCAATGCACTCAGTCCTTGGCAGAATACAATCCCTTTTGTATTTCAGAGCACCTACAAGAAAACAGGAAAATATACCATTTATTTTCAGAACCACATAATTCTTTATAAAATAACAGGAAGGCATTTTGTTTTGAATTCAGTCAGGTAAGTGATCTCCGTAAGCATTATATTAAAAATGAAGTAGTAATAAAGTTGCTGCAGGTACTGCGGTCAAAATCATAGCCTTTGGGTATTTTGAAATCCAGATATTAACCAAAAATTGCACTCCTCAGACAAGCTAACATTATGGCTTGACAAGTGAGACTTGGCAAATGAATTTAATAACCTCTTGAGAAAAAAGAATGAAATTACTACCATATGCTCTCAAGTGTCCAGCCAGGTGGCTAGACAGCAGTTCAGAAAGACCAGATGACAAAATGATCAATAGTGAGAATACAAGTAGATGACACTTTGAATCTGAGCCCTGTAATACATCATTATGCTACAACCAAAATGCAAGTCAGCCACATAGGATGATGACTAGACAAAAATGCAGCAAAGACTAACAGGATGTGTGAGCTGGGAGCCCTTTCAGTAACTGAGGAGTAAATTAGTAACAGCAACATGGAAGTTTTGTATTGCATGAAAGCTGGTGTTAGCATTTGCTCTTACAATCTTTCATGTATTCCAGTACCACTGTGGACTGAGATACTTCTAGTGACTATTTGTGGCTAGTTCAAGCATAATGTAATTTGGAGCTCATTTACTTTAGAGCAGTCTATGCAATCAAAGCTCCATGATGAAAGCTGTTTTCAGGCAAAGAACATGAACATTAAAGGTTAGTTACCAATTGGCATATGCAAATAGGTTAAGAAAAAACAGGGAAAAGTGGAACAACTAGGAAGGGAAAGCATGCACTCTGTGCATACTCTTGTTATTGCTCTATTTGGATAGAAAAATATTTCAATACAACAAAAAGAAAAAAAGAAGTAAACCTTAAAATCTCTGCAGACAATTCTCAAAATCATCTTCTAGGACACTCTGAGCTTGTTCCTTTGTTCTGGGCTCATGTCTTGTTTTAACTGCTCTGTGCCACGTGACATTGCTAACTGTGGAAGGAATATAAAAAATACCATCAAATTTGGAAAAATTGACATTACATCTACTCTATTTTGCTCCAAAGTAAGTCAATGCATAAGATGCAAGACAATAAAGACTGAGGATCATTACATTTCCATAGCATGACCTTAGTATTAAATCCTATGACTGGTGAGTCAGTTTCTGTCTGGTATTTTGACATTTGCCTCTCACTAATCATTCTGCACAATTACATTAAAACCAGTATATATTAAAGCAGTGAAATTACATCCCTTAGGATTAATTTCTAAGTTTCCAACCCAAAAGAACATTGCAACTAGGGAAAAGGCTGCACTGGCATTTCTGTTTTGCAGACTTGGCTAACCAATTGGTGACTTATTCAGTTAGTGCATATCATTCCTCAGTATGTGAGATTTCCCCACAATATAAGTTAAAAGAGGAGGAGTCTGTGTCATCATTTTTCAAATTATCATAAACCCTGCCAGCTATTTTAGGTTTGAGCAGTATTTATGTGGTTTCACAGTCAAGTGCTTTGTGTTCCCAGCTGAAGCCAATGAGACTGTTATCATTGTTCTCAAGGTAAACAGGGTTAGGCCACAAATGCAGGACTAAGGCTGACAAAGCAATTGTCAGTTTCTCTTGAGGGTTCAATGATTCCAGTCTGAGCTTCCTCAATATCCACTATAGCTACACAAAGCCAATGACTCTCAACAACTCTAGAGAATCAGAGCAAGAGAGTTCAGTTAGATTCTCAAGGTTTAGTTGGTACTTGCAAAAGAAGGATTTAGGAAACATGGAGCAAGATCCAGCTCACAGACATATTTTTCCAGAAAAATGTAAGCACCTAGGACCTACAGGCACTTTACTACAGCTGTTGGAAGCCATAGTTGGTAATACCCATCTTTTGCGTCATACCACAAGAACACACTTTCCCAGGAAGTGGGAAATCTGGATTCCCAGGGCCACGTAAGGTGGCACCTGAGAGGGTTTGTACAATCCGCCAGAATCTATTCAACCATTTCTGCTCAGACGCATCCTCCATGTGTTCTCTTGAAGCTGAGTCATTATGCAGCCATGAGTCTGGTTGGCATTTCCTACCCACTTATTTCTAACAACTTTCAAACCAGGTAGCTCATCTCAACCAAAAAGACAGTATCAACGACATAATCTCTAGAGAAAGACAAAGCACACATCTGCTCCTTTCATTTCCTTTTGTACATAAGGTGCCTGATGACCTGAATGACTCTCTTTCCCCATCGACTAACACTGGCAGCCTGTGTTACAACTGCCTGACTTTCCCTACTTTTCAGATGTTTTCTGTTTAACTTGAATGGGTGGTACTGATGTTGCCCATGAACATTCCTGTGGGTTACAGGGACTTGTTTTGTCAACACGTATTTTTGCACCCTCATGGTAAAATTCTCCATACAAGCTTCAATAATCTGTCTCTGATTAGTGTTATTCAGATCACATTACACTAGACAGTTAGGCTTCACTTACTACCTTGCGCAGTTGAATTTTTCTCTTAATGGAGAGAGCAATTTTAGAGTTTTTAAAAGTTTGATTAAACTGAAGTTTCTCCTTTCACATCTCCTTGGTAGACTTGAGCTAAGCAATAGAATTCAAGCCCCATATGATTACTCTGAAATCTCATCTGTCTAAAATTCTTCCTTTATGTAAATCCCATTAGGCTGACAGCTATTCAAAGTTTTGACAGAACGATGTTCTGAGCTTCTAAAGTATGCTGAGGTTCAGCCTTCTCCCTGCAGTGTTGAAAAAACCCCCATGGTGCAAACATTCTAGCCTAAAGACAGAAAAAATTAACAATCCAAACAACCTCAAGCTGTAACTTAGTGTGTGACTAAGAATTCATAATATATGTACTTGGCTCTATTCCAAGATTTAAAATAATACAAAATTAGTATTCAATCTTTTGACTATATTAATGCAATATTTTCCCCTCTCCCTTTACCAAGAGGAGGTATCTCTTTCATTTATTTCGTAATCATCCTATAGTACAAGCCTTAATTTTTCATTTCCTCCTATTTAGATTAGATATGAGGAAGAAATTCTTTACTGTAAAGGTGGTGAGGCACTGGAATGGGTTGCCCAGGAAAGTTGTGAATGCTCCATTGCTGGTGATGTTCAGGGACAGGT
>JASSUY010010017.1:0-39889 GCA_032466535.1 Forpus xanthops | reverse complement strand
CACCAGAACTGCACACAATATTCCAAGTGAGGTCTCACAAGAGCAGAGTAGAGGGGCAGGATCACCTCCCTCAATCTGTGGGTCATGCTCCTTTTGATGCAGCCCAGGACACAGTTGGCTTTCTGGACTGCAAGAGCACACTGCAGCCGTCTCATATTCTTCTCATCGACCAACACCCCCAAGTCCTTCTTCTCAGGGGTGCTCTGAATCTCATCCCTGCCCAACCTGGAGCTGTGCCTAGGATTACTCCAACCCAGGTGTAGGACCTTGTCACGGTTAAACTTCATGAGGTTGGTATCAGCCCACTTCAAAAGCGTGTCAAGGTCCCTCTGGAAGTCATTTCACCTTGAAACACACTTAAGTATGCATTTACTGCTCATACATGCTCCTTTGTCCAAAGGGATCCCTGAAGCACACTATCATAAATGGCAGAAGGCCACATTTTATAGCATTTAGCTATTGCTATTTGGGCTCTAAAACTGAGAACCAGTCAAAAAAAGGAGCTTCTCTTTACAAAGAGAACACCCAGCAAGCCTCATTCACAATGCCAGTGCTTCCTGCTCAGCCATTCTTGAACCCCTTGTCTTCAGCAGCAAAAGAGCTGACTCCCTTCAGCACCACTGACAACCAACTGCTGCGTGACCAGAAGGATTTGGCACTGTCTAAAGAAGAAATTGGACTCTTTACCGAGACAAATGTGACAAGTCAAGAGCCTCTGGATAGTTTCATTCAGCTGACTGCCGCTGGTTGGCAAAACAATTGCATGTCCAACTGCTGTGTTGTTGATCTGGTTAGATGCAAACAGAAAAACATGGTGTTAGTAATGCTGCCTTCTGTTGTTTTCAGCTCAGAGCAGGGGAGGGCAATCCACGACTCTGAGATCCTCTATCAGCATGCTTCTTTTGGTGATTCCCATTTGGAGGACTGTAATGCCTCCAACACCAGTTAGTGAGAATAGTTTGGAGACATAAGCTCCAAGGAAAAGGTCAAGCACTTGAACCAGTACTCAGCATGCTCATCTGGGTTTTCTTTGTTGCTTTAAATCTTGATGCATCCACTCTCCCTCTGTCAGCAAAGCTAATGAACTTCCCACCCTCTGCCTTTCTGTCAGACCTTTATTCCTATGGGGACTGCCTTTACTTCTGTTTCACATCACACCTGGCTTGCTGGACTCACGACCTGGGAAGCAAATAATCATCACGGCCTCAGTAGCCTTTCACAGCATGTGCTGTGGTTTGAATTGCTCTCCTAATAGACATAGAACCAAAGAGTGGTTTGTGTTGGAAGGACCTTAAAGCTCACCCAGCTCTGACCCCCTGCCATAGGCAGGGACACCTTCCACTAGAGCAGCTTGCTCCAAGCCCCTGTGTCCAACCTGGCCTTGAACACTGCCAGGGATGGGGCAGCCACAGCTTCTCTGGGCACCCTGTACCTCAGTACCCTCACAGGGAAGAGCTTCTTGCTGGGTGAGTTTGCTCAGCAACACATCCTCAGCACAAAGCACTTGAAAAGACTGCAGAAGCCACCCACTGCCTGTAGGAGCAAACACTGTTAACATCCCCAGCAAACCAGGCTGAGCTTATAAGCCAGAAATGAAAGAAAGGGTGCATGACCCCCAACCTCCAGAGCTCTGGTGAGAACCGGGTCCTGTCTGCTGGTTAGGAACACTGGCATGACCCCAGCATCGTAGAGTTTGAGCACGGCATCGTTGAGCTGCTGGGAAGCTCTCGTGTCCCCATTGCTGAAGAAGACAGCCACCTTCCTCATGAGAAAGCCACTTCGGGCACGCTTGAATGTATTCCTGGCCACGAAGGACATGGCAGTCTCCAGGCTGCGTGGCTTTGTAGTCAGGGTGGCCTGGAAGTTTTGGATCTGCTGGAGGAGGCTTGATTTCTTCCTGGCATCAGCAAAGCGGATCTCGGTGGTAACCTCATTGTTGTAGGTGACCAGAGCCACTCGGGCACCCCGAGGACAGTTGCTTTCAGCAATGGTTAGGTTGTTGACCACTCTGAGCACGGTTTGCTTCATCCTGTTGAAAACTTCCCTCACGACACCCGAGGAGGTGTCGATAGCGAAGGCCAGCTCGGTTGGGAAGACAGGGCACTCCTTGGGACCTGCCAAGAACGTGTGTTGGGAACAGTGCCCCACATAGCTGTCAAGGTGCAAGGACCATGTCCTCGGCAGGGGTAAATCATTCATACCACATACGGGGAGAGAGCGATTGTGGCACACACAGTCACATGGAGTTGAAGATGACTTACCATAGCAGCAAGCTGTGGGAAAGACAAGGAAAGAAAGGAGTTTGGTCAGTGCCATTTGTGTAACACGACAGGCACAGAAGGGTAGAGACAGGGATTTAGCAAAGCACTGATGTACTCACGGCATTTGTCTTTGATGTTCCGCACAAGCGCACATTGCTGTAGAAAATAAAATGAAAGAGAGAGAGAAAAGGGGTAATAAGAGACCTATGACACAGCCAACAAAAGAGTATTTCAGTACAAGAAGGAACTTATACCACACTTACATCTCTGGATTCTCCTTTATCACCCTTAAGTCCCTGTTTAAAAGAAATAAAGGGAAACTGAGTGCAATGTGTATTTTCAGGATGTCCCCTATACCCAGCTGGAATCATTATTTAACCATGGCTCATGGAGAAGCTAAGGGAAAACCTGCTTGTTATCAGGCGTTTCCTCACATCTCCCCATGTAAGGAGTAAACCTAGTTGAGGTCAAACCCAAATGGGACATCTACAGTGCTCCAGATTCATGTGCAAAGCAAGCCAAGTCACTTTGGCCTTTCTAGAATGCTCTTTGGCAGCCATATGTGGTCATAGACCATGTCAATGACAAAGAGCTGAGAACTTCCTAGAAGGAGTATGAAATGGCATCCTAATTCCTGATAAGAGCCTGTCTATTGGGTTTTGCCTTCTGCTGTGCATTGCAGTTTGAGGATGGGTGAATATTTATGAGTTATAAACAGCTAGTTAGGAATTTATACAGACACATCCATGACAAATAAAAGAGGAATTTGGCCAACTAGAGATCAGGAGATGGCAATGGGCATGTTTTTCAACCCCTGACACCAAAAGAGACTACCACAATTCTCAAGGAAGCAACCAAGAACCTCTCAAAGAAAGAAGCAAAAGGCTCCATCAGCAATGCAATGAACACTTACAGATGGTCCAGGGTATCCAACCTCTCCTTTCTGACCAGGTGTCCCAGGTTCTCCTGAATTTCCCTAGAAAGAAAGAGCAGAGAATTCCCAGGAGCATGTGTCAAAGCTTGGAAAAGATGTATACATATTCCAGGCTGTCCATGCACAAGGGAATGTGCCATGGTCCCACTTACTCTGCGGCCTCTGTTTCCTTTAGGACCTGGGCCTCCAGCAACACCGCGGTCACCAGGTCCACCCTGGTCAGGGAGAAACACAAAGGGCTGCTCTAAACCTGCACAGGACCACAGGTAATTGCTACATCACTTGGAGAATGAATGCCCAGCTCATGGGCTGCGCCGTACCTTGGGCCCTGGGTAGCCGATGAAGCCGCGTTCCCCCTGAAACAACAGGAAGGTTTATTTGAACACGGTTTAGCAAGTTAAGAGGGTTCTGCAGGCAGATCTGTACCAACTGCATGCGGATCTGTACCAACTGCATGTGGATCTGTACCAACTGCATGCAGATCTGTACCAACAGCAGGCAGATCTGTACCAACTGCATGCGGATATGTACCAACTGCATATGGATCTGTACCAATAGCAGGCAGATCTGTACCAACTGCATATGGATCTGTACCAACAGCAGGCAGATCTGTACCAACTGCAGGGATTAAGTGATGAAGGAAGAAGGGAGTAAGATTGCAACTTATTTCCACACATGATTAATACAAAGAAAACAGCCGCTCTTTTCAAGGTCTGGCTGCTTCTCTGGGGTTAATTTTAACTGTAGAGGAGCTCTCAGAGATGCTGGAGCAGTCCTACAGACATTCATGGGGGTCTCTGTCCAAAAGGTGCAAAACCATTGTGCTTTCTCCTTGGAGAATCTGATCTATGTAGGCAAAACAAAGACAAAGGCAGAGGGTAAAGGTTCTAAGTATCTTGCCTGACTTTTTTATCAGGGTAAATGCAGGGCTGATTTTTGTCCCTGTGTGTATTTGACTTCACTTAGGTCCTGCCCTTGTCCATCTGCACTGCAGACATGGGCTACTTCCTTATCCATGGTAACTCGTTGAGCACATGAGCATACACCTATGGACACACTGAGCATACACCTACCTTTCTGCCTTTAGGACCTGGGCCACCGATTCCATCTCGTCCATCATCACCCTAAAATTGGAAAACCAAAGCCATTAATAGGCGTTGAATACGAATCACTTAAACCTCACAGAACCAGCACCATCGACACTCAATCAGAACCCATTTATGCCACAGACTTTAAGAAGTGCTTCTGTAGATGAAATTATTGCAAGAAGAAAGAGCACAAAAAGGTGGTGCTCAAACTACAAATCTGAATTAAAACTGCTCAGTATGTACATGATATGTAAAACCCAGGTAGAAGTCAGCAATGAGGAGCAGTTTAGGTCAGCCAGTACTAAGGCTGTACTTAGGGGTGATCTCCAAGACGTGAGAAGTCGCTTTTCAAATGAATACAGTTCACCTCCTTGAAGACACTACTATTACAAACTCTGCTCACACCAGCTGAGGACATAAAGCTGATTTCTCTTTCTTGTATTGTACTATGGAGGATGCAAAGTCCATAAGGAGCTAAACCTTCTGCTGGAAATGGCTGTGCCCCATTTACCACAGGAGAAGGTTAAACCTGGCATCCTTAAAGGTGTGCGTGCATGGCCACACTTACCATCTCTCCTCGTGGGCCTTGCTGTCCATTTGCCCCTTTGGGTCCAGGGTTTCCAGGCTCCCCCTGAAAACAGAAGCATCTGTTAAAGCATGGGCTGAAACTCCAGGCAACTCCAAGACTTTCCCACACAATCAGCACTGGTTTCCTTATACAGACCAGTCTGCAGTTGTCCTTGCAGAAGACAGGCACGACTGGACCTATACAGGCAGTAATGCTACAGAACACTTGCTCTTTAGTGGGACACCAGAGACCAGCTGTCTCCCACCAGAGGATGGGGTTTGCTTTTCATCAACACTGCAAAAGACACGCTCCCAAGCTCTGGAGGTCTTGCCAGTGTAAAAGGACAGCGGGTCTGCCATGGAAATGAACCAGTGTGTGTGAGTCTGGAGAGATAAAACATAAACCACACGGGTTCACCTATGGAGGGTCTGGAGGGATCCAGTGCCCACCTTCCCACATGGGCATTAGCTGAAAATTTGCCCTGGAAAACTACTTGGGAAATTCAGTTACTCAGTTCCTTTTCCCACTCTCTCCAATGAAAGAGGAGCCTAATGAAACCACCAGAGCATAGATGCTGCTCTGCTCTGCACTGTGCAAGCCAGTGAAAATGAGCTGATTTTGCTCCAAGAGGTTCATCTGAAGTATATTTTTTTAAGGTCACTCCTATCCAGAAGCTTTTCATCACTATTTTATTGCTAATAGTGAAGACCAACCTTTAATCCCAGGGGACCAATCCTGCCCCGCTCTCCTGGGGCTCCTGGTGGTCCACCACCAGCCTGGAATAGAGACAGGGAGAAGCATGTTGGCAACATGTCAATAAAACTGAGTGCCAGAAACTAGGGTATTGGGTGACATAGAAGCCATGTATTAACTACCAGAGCTGGTGTCTCTCAAAGCACCTTAGGAAGTTCAGAAGTCTAATTCACAGTTAGGAAGAACTGAAGGACCAGTCAGTTCAGTGCAAGTGTCAGCAGCAACTTACGTTGTCCCTAGAGAGCTCCCCTGGGAAAGGGGCAAACAGGAGGGTCTAAGTCCTGCTCAGGATGGGGAAATGCAGGATGTGCCTTGCTTTACAGCCTCAAGTCTTGGTGGAGTATGCAGCAGGAGGGAGAAATGAACTCATGGGTGGGGCCCAGCAAGCGTGTGAGATGGTTGTACTCTGACATAAGAGATGCCCTGTAAATCACTTCAGGCTTTAATTAAGATCACAAACCATAATGGGCCAAACACTTAAGTCCTGACCCCTTTGTGTTTGCTTTGAACTCTTTCTCTTCTGTAACTCTTGATCAAGAGCTCTTTAGCATAAACTGAGAAAAGAGCGCGTTATAACAGAGTTGGAACCCTAAAGAGTGGGAATGGGAAAACACATTGGCGGCATCTTATTAGCTCAGTGAGATGGTCAGTGGCCGAGAAGCAGCAAAAGGGTTTACCCTGGGTCCAGGAACGCCCTGTTCTCCTCTGATGCCTGGTGTGCCAAGCTGGCCGGGAGGACCCTGTGTGGGGAGAGAAGAGAAGATGTGTCACACACAAGGGCAGAAATACCAGGTCACAAGGGAAAGCAAATGCTACAGCACCCGAGAGATGGTTGTCAAACATGTCACAGCTTAGGTGGTATGAACGGGATGGCTTGATGTCCCTGGGCAGGACAGCCAAGCCACAGTACACCCAAAAAATACCCAAATCCCAACAGTCCTCAGTACTGAGACTCTTTGAGGAAGAGGCTGTGAGGAAATAATGCAAGAGCATCACGAGGTAAAACATTTCCTTTGATGTAGGCTCACTGACCTGTGGCCCTCTCATGCCTTGTTCTCCAGCTGGCCCCGCTTGACCGGGTGAACCCTTGGTACCCTTGAAGTGCAAAACAGGACAATGCAGGTTAGCATGGGGGAATGCAGTCAACACTAAGGAGAGGCTCAGGAGATCTCAGGGCATTTACAGCTGCATAAAGAGCAGGGAAGGACAGCAGTCTGGGATGTTTATTCAGAGTATGGTAATAGCAGAGAATAAGCACAGAACTGGAGAGTTAATTCATCTCCTACAATCAGCAGGCATCAATCTCCCTTATGCTTTGGCCCCATTTAGCTACTCCAGCAGCAAGCATCTGGCCAGGGAACGCTGTAGAGGATGGGCAGCCCCAGGTACATGGATGGCTGGGTTTGCACTGAATCCAGCAAGGAGCATACAGGGAGATGAGCCTGAGGAAGACAGGGAAAACTGGGAGGAGAGAGGAGACAGAGAGAGGGAAACAAAGCCTGTGTCTCTCTTAGGATGTCTCCGGGTGCTTTGGCTGCCTGGCCAGTGGCATGGCAGGAGCCCCATGTGTTGCTCCAAGCACCACTTACCTTAACTCCTATTGGTCCCCTTCGTCCTGCCATACCCTGCAGACAAAGAAACAATGAGGCTCATTGCTCAAGTACATAAACACACATTCCTCTGTTGCTTTTAGATCCAGGTATCAATACTTCTCTTAGTCCAAAATTACATTTGAATAGCTTAAACTACAGGGGAGAGAGGGAGATAACTGTCTTGTATCAAAGCATGTTCTCTCCTTCCTTGCATCCTCCAACTCTTCAACACATAGGTGAGTTGCTCCCTCACACCTGCATGCCAGATGCCTATGCCATAGTCATAGATGTAGCTTTACTTGTCTGAGCACTGTATTGTTCACATGGGAATAACTCAGATTAGACCTTCAAAGTCTATAGGCCAGGAAAACACAGGCATCTTCCTTTTGAGTTTTCTTGGGGAGGGGGTTATTTTTGTTCAGGGTTTTATTTAGGTTAAAATTCTGATAGTTATGAAACAAAATACATGGGAAGGCAGGAGAGAAATTGTCATTGTTGGTTTAAGCTAGGTCCGTTCTAAGTGTGGATCTGGAGCTCACCTGCCTTCCAACTTCACCATCCTGGCCATCCAGCCCCACCGGTCCTGGCTCTCCCTAAGGGGGATGCAAAACGTAAGTGGGAGCCCTGAGATGAGCAGCACCGCAGAAACAGGTTCAAATCTCACAATACTGATCTTTCATGCTCTCACACAAGTTACTCAATATTCTGACATCAGTGAAAATCCTTCCAACAGCTCAGTCTTTACATCCAGTTTCCGAGCTGCTGCAAGCTAACATTTCAGTTCTTTGGGAAATGCCTCCTGACATTTAAGATGAATTTTTATTATGAGCTGGTAAGAAAACAATGGGGTTTGAACATTTTCCAAGTGTGTGAAGCTTTTTCCCAAAGGTTCCAGGTGAATCCAGACTGGTATCAGATCTGTTATCACCTGAACACGTCTGTGTTCAGACCCACAGGAACATACGAGGTCAATTCCCAAGCACAAACTTGTTTCCAGTGACAACATCCCTAAAGGTGTTGTATAAAAATAACAATGATAACTTTCCACAGAAAACATCTTCTAAACTCATGTGTCCCCAAAGAAAAACTGCAAAAGAACTTTGTCTACTGGAAAAGTATCCCTGTCTGCAAGGCCCAATGGGTTTAGGAACCCTGCACCTTTTTGGTAACGTCCTTTCTTCTTACTTTCTCTGTTCTATCCTATTGCAAAAACCAAAATAACAAAAGACAACTAAGAAACTTTACCATTTGTCCAATTTCACCCTTTTGGCCTCTGGAACCTCGTTGAGTATTATCAGCTCCTGAATCCCCCTGAAAGCAATAGAGCAATGAGAAATATCTCTGTAAGTGAGACGTTGAAATCAGGTATCAAACTGCTCTGCCACGGCTCAGAACCAACTTTTCTCTTCTTTTTTGACCGAATTAGATAAAATATTATTGTGCTTTCAGACAGACACAGCTGTTTAGCTGGGAAATAATCACATTGACGGAGAGGATGAAGGGGGCTGCAATACAATGAACCATTGACTGACAGGTTGGTGTCAAGAGGCCTGTGTTATCCACATCACCTGAGTCCGTGCTTGTCACCGTCCAGTGCCATGCTTGCTGATGAGCCCAGGACAAGGGGAAAGCACATGGGAAACCAAGGAGATACCTCAGCAGTATTTATTTACCGGATCTCCACGGAGCCCACGGTCACCGCGTTCTCCTCGTTCGCCTTTAACTCCCTTGTCACCCTGCAGGAGAAGACATTGTTAGCAAAGAGCAGGCCTTGCCTGTGTTCAGTACCTCTGCTGCCACACACCTCTGCCCCGAGGGGAGCACAGAGGCTTTCCATCCCCCCCGGCCCAAATCCCCTTTTTCACCATCACTTAGCCCCGTTGTAGATGTGATGCGAGCCTACCCTCCTTCCAGAGTATCCCTTCTCTCCAGAGGAGCCAGGCAGACCCTTGTCTCCCTAGTAAAGAAAAACACTTTAGGATATTTGCCACTTTCAAGGCATCCCTCAGATGCTTCACCAGAATATCTCATTATAAGTAAAACCACAACTAAAACCACTAACCTCTTCTCCATCAATGCCATCCAGACCCATTTCTCCCAGTTCACCCTGTGGAAGAGATGCGAGAGGCAAATGCTCACTATGGGAAAGGGGAACAGGGAGAAGGACACCGTCCGTATGCTCACGCTCACTGCTGTGGCGCGAGGAGATAGCTCCATACCTTCTCTCCTGGGAATCCCCGAGAGCCCTGAAGAGACCAGAAAAGGGAGTTACTCCACTTTTGCCCAGTTCACTGCTGTGGGAAGCAGTGGGGCAGGGGGTCTGGGCCTGGGGGCAGACCCAGAGCCAGGACCAGGGCACGGGAGCAGGGCTTGCTGCACCAGGGTTGGGTTGTCCCTTGTTTCCCTCATGTCTTCCTCAGCTGGTGCCTCAACACTCATGCCAAGATAAAATACATGCATCACGGGGTTTAGCCAGCTGATTCAATAAAGCAGCTTACTCCTTAGCCAAAATTCTTGTTCCATTGACTTCCTTTCCTCCCTGCCCCTATTTTTATACGAATCCAGATCCAGCCTTGGTGCCTTTGTCCAAGGTTAAGCTGCTTCTTGAATAAACTCAACATCTCAGCTGCAATGGCCTTGGTTCATGCACTCCTCTGCACACTGCCAGAGGATCCTGTGGTCAGGGAAAATGATAGGGAACATCTCCTTAACACTGATGACTATTTCCCATAAATATGACAGATTTCACTATCTTTTCTGGCTTGTGGCTGCTGTCCTGAACAATTTGCTCAAGGATCCTCTCTAAAGCAGTGGCCATGGCTCACTTTTCTCCCTCCTTCTCAACAGATTTCCATCCACACACCATCCCATCCCTGGGCCAAGACACACACTTCTTGATGTTCAGAACAAGCCCATCTCTTCTCACATCTTTCCCCTAGAGCCTGCACAAAATAGATCAACTTTGTTTGCAGATTGAGTCTTTGCCGTGATGCTGCCCTTCTGTGTTCTTCACAGCAATGCTAAAGCCATGGCACCAGCTGGAAGCCTTGGTGTTTGGCCAGGAGGACAACACCACTCAGGTGGATGCAGTAGCTCTTGTGTGACATCCTAAAGCAGCAGGAGTTGCCCTTGGTGGCCTCTCACCAACTGGACTCTGGGTCTGCTCCAGGAAGGCTGCTTCTGCACGTACCTTGGTTCCTCTGTGGCCAGGGCATCCCTGGAAACCCTGTGTCCCATTCACACCGGGAGGTCCACGCTCACCCTGTTGAGTGGAAGGGAAAAGGCAATGGTCAGGGTTTGCCTGCTAAGTGTGTTTCTTCAGCTAACTGTAGCCATCAGCAAGCACAGGAGGTGGCTTGGAAGCACAGGACAAAACTTAGGATCAGGTTTGGAAAGGCCAGTGACCAGTGACCCCACCGTCTCCTGCCCACGACCTTCTCATGCACAGACCAACTCCAAGCCTTCGTCCCTGAGAGATGTCCCTCCCAAGCTCTCAGCAACGATAGAGCTTTACAAAGCTTCTTCAAAATGAAAGAAGATAAATCCTTCAGAGCTCTGCAAAGATGTCTAACCCCATCCTGACCTTAGAGCCCCACGAAAACATTGCCTTGCACGTGAAATGACAGCAGCATTTGGCCCTGCCTGTGCTATTGGCAAAGTAATGAGCACCGCCAGCCCTGTGGCCTCAGCTTCACCTCTGAGGCATAATGCATGGGGAGTTCTTTATTCCAGGGGTGACGTGGGATTCATTAAGAGCTTGGATGAAGCAGTGCTAGTAAGAAGTCATGGGACACATGCTGTCTGCCGCTGTGATGGATGGAAACACCCCTTCCTGGTCCCATTCTTGGGCTATCTCAAATCTCTCAGTTGCACTGGGTACAGGTAACTTTGGCAGAGGCTGCAGCTTTAAAGAAGTTGGGGTTTTTACTGTGTTGGCACTCACTGTGCCCTGCTCAGAGGTGTTTGGGACCAGCTGCAAACAATCCTACCTGCCTTGGAGGAACAGCATACAGCTGCATCACGTCAAATAATAGGAGCTATTCCCCCCATCATGCCTTTTTCGCTTCCCAAGTCGTTCCTTACGGACCCAGGAGGAATTGCGACCAGCAACGCGGGCCATCAGGTAGGAAAACAAAAAGTTCTGCTTGTGTTCTCATCTAACCCAAGCCCACATCCCAAGTAGAAAATATTTAGTGAAAAAGCCTCCACTATGGAAAGGTCCTTTATTTGAGCAGTACTGCACAGAGCAGGCACAATCACTCACCGGTCCTCCTTCATCACCAGGGTAGCCTCCGTAGCCAAGATCACCCGTGGCACCCTAGAAGACAACAGAGAGGATTCTGCACTTCTTTCATATGATCTCCCTCTAAACTGATACTCAAGCTTCCCCCAGATTTGCACAAAGTGGCTGCTTGGTCACCTGTGTAAACAAGCGGATGAGAGAAACCATCTCCTTTTGACATCTCTAAATATGTTCACAAGACACATCACCCTTTCCTTGTTTTACAACACAGAGGCTGTTAGTGATGGAGTAGAGAAGCTCTCAACCACTACGCATAGCCCAGAGTCAGCTTTAAAATGGGAGACGAACGGAGATGAGCTTCCTGTTAGCATCACTCATTACAAGGTGTGCAGCCTGCATAACACCCACCCGTCACGACCATAGCAGACACTGACCTTGCATGAAAACGCCCTTCATCCCCATGTAAGTGACTTACCTTTGGTCCTATGGGGCCTGGCACACCTCTGTCCCCTCTCTGCCCTGAGCACTTGCATGGGACCTTGCAGCAAGTCCTCTCTGCTATGTTGTCCTGCAGCAAAACGCACAAGACAACAAGGTGTTAAAACCGGGCAGAGTACCAGCACCGTAACTCTTACAACCCCCTGAGTCTGTGCAATTGCTCCTGTGACAAACTTAATGTCAGTCTGGTCGCATTCTGCCCTGAAACACCCACAGCATACCATGAGAGGGAGGCGTGTGTTGGCAGACTGGATAGGTTACATGGTTAGGAAGCAGCAGTCAATTCTGTTCTGAACATCAGAGGCAAAGGTTTAAATAGGAGTAAGTGTAGAGCATTTAGTTCGGTCCCCAGAGCAGTGCCGGTACTGAAGAGAGCAACCTCATCTCCTAAGAAACATATGTGGAGTAGCCCATAAGAAGGTCATTACAGGGAATACTTGGCCAGCGACCTGCAGGCTGAGAACAGTTTGTGAGCACGCAACAATGAGGAGAAAAGAAGACGGAAAGGCAGAAAGGGATTCAGCGAAATCACAGCTTGATTTTGCATCATCTTATAGGAAGGAAAAAAATCACTTTCTTTGCCAAGTACATTGCTGGCTGCAAATGCTTCCTGCCAGCTTTGTACATTCACATCTTGAAAGGATTTCCTAGGCAACTGAATTACTTGGGGATGGGCTGAGGACTAGCTGTGATCCCCAAACCCAAGATTGACTCCCAAGTGACTGCACGCTGATTTGTGGAGAAGGGTCCAGCAAGGATACCACAGGGATCAGCAGTTAAGCCTGATCTTATTAAATCTATTGGAAAAGAAGCTCAATGATGCTGGTAACAGATGTGAAGTTGGGAGGAACTGGACATACCAAGCTTGATAGCAAATTTACCCGACAAACTTGAGAAGGACATCACACATGGGAGAAAAGCAGAAGAAGAAAGGATAAGTCCTTCACCTGAGAAAAGTGTGTCTGAAATACAGGCAGTTATCAACTTGGAGGAAGAAACCTAGAAAGCAGGGCTTCTGCAAGAGGTTTAGCACTGATAAGGCATGACAGTGCATTACCCACAAGGTTAAAAACCCCAACAATAGAAATATAGGAGGAAGGCAGGCTTTTTGGCACACCAGCTTTTGATGGCATCTTATCCTATCCTAGTTGACCTAATTGTACGCGCTGTAGCCTTGGCTGGAGTAGTGCTTCAGGCGTGGTATGAGACCAGGCAGTGCCATGGTCTGCTCTTAGCTTCCCTTGCTGTGACATCTGTAAGAAGCGCTGATGTGAGGCAGGGCAGCTAGAGGACCAGAATCAGCAGTGTGTCATTCAGCCTCGGTTCAGCCCCACAGTAGATCCAGGGGCAGCTTTCCTCCAGCATTACGAGGCAGCCCTGCCCGTGCCAAGTCACTTACGAGTTGTTCTGCCAGCTCAAAATCCAGGTCCAGCAGATTGACTCGGAGCGGTCTGTTGTAGGTGAACCCACGACCGAACTCCAGCTGCATCACTCTGTCAAAATCACTCACTCTGTCCAGCCCCACAAAGATGAGAGCATTGACACCTGAGAGAGGAGAATCAGAAGGGGTTGTGTGATGGGTGAGTGCCCTGCAGAGCCTGCACACCCACCCCTGTCAGGATGGGCTCTTATCCACTCCTTTCATTGCAAGTAGGGCTTGTCAGCATCTTCAAGCACATTCAGTGCAAGTTACCCAGGTGCCAGCTTGCAGCTAAATGCCACAGAAAGGCAATAAAGAGCAGCAAGAGCATGTAGAAATCACGAAGTCCATATTCATTACTATCTAAAGCTGGAGGATTCATTAGTAAAGGTGGTAAAATGGGTCAAATATTAGCATGGATTATAATCACTGCCCGAAGAGTGAAAGAATTACCTTCTGCATGCAAAGTAGATGAAGTGGCCTCCAGCTCTTCTATCGAGTCATCTACACCATCAGTAAAATGGATTATAACCTGGGAAGGAAACAGGTTTCTATCAGGACCCAGAACTTTTTGAGTACGAAACACAATCAATGTGCAACCTGAAGGGCCTTCTTCCAAGGGATGCTTCATCTGAGAGGATATGGGGGAATTGCTACACCCTTTCCAGGCTGTGAAGCTTTACATTTCTGTGACAGGTTTCTGTACGTCATAACATGCAGGTGTGTGTTACTAAAGCACAAACAGGGAAATACCTGGAAAGCAATAGTTTGCAGCCAGGCAGTTCTCATGGGTACTGGCTGCAGCAATGCTCGGCGATTGTCAGGAAAGGACCTTGACAATGCCTAGGAAACTAGTGGTGCTTATGCCACCACCTTTTTCAGGAATACATTTATCTAATGGATGGTTTTTATTTACCATGAATTCACAGTTGCTTTACCAATTACAATACAACAGAGGTCAGTTTTCCTGGCCAACACCATCCCAGTGGCCTTCATCTTGTCTTACCTTGGTGCTGCCGGTGGCTGAGGATCTGAACTTGCTCAGGTAGGACCTCAGCGTATCAGCTGTGAGGAAATAGGGCCCCTGGGTTCGCATGCCCTGAAACCTCTCAAAGAGTTCAGGCTGGTACTCAGAGAAATCCAGACCCTCCACGGGTCCCCCCCGAGCCTGGGCCATGATGGCTACCCTGACAGTGGGCTCCTGGTTGCCAGTGCAGCTGATCCTCTGCATCTGTGTTATTCTGTTGAGCACAGACTCAACTCTGGACTCCAGACCTCTCTGGGAGTTGAATATATTTTGGCCAGGCCCAACGTCTGAGACGTCGAAGCCAAGTATCACATCTAAATTGCAATCTGTAAGGGAAATGCAAAAAGAGAAGAGAAAGTCACCACCGGGCAATGTAATTGTTTTTCAAGTAATGACTTTCCCAATTGATTGTTCTGTTAGACTTAGAATCATCAAGTGGTTTAAGTTGGAAGAGACCTTAAGGGTCACCTAGTTCCACCCCCTGCCATTGGCATAGTCCTTAGAGAAGACTGTCTGCATCAAGCACTGACAACATTTGATCCACAAGTGCCTTCTGCTTCCTTTCATCTCAGTAATTATAACCTGGGAAAATCTGCATTCCATTGATTTTATTTGATGTTTCCCAAGCATTTGTTGCTTAGCATGGATCTGACCAAGACAAGCCCAACGGGAGTTTGCACTGACTGCTTTCCTGCAGGAATATTTAGTATGGGCTTGGAGCCACCCTGCAGACATTGAGCTAACCATTAATCTGCTGCACTGGGAGATCAGACTGCTGGATGCATTTAATGCGGATTTAATATCTTCTTCTCCCCCTGTTTGAATTTTCTTTAGTATTAATCCCAGTGTCACTGCAATCATGGTTACCACCAGCAGCAGTTTGCTTTTTCTGCGCTCAGTTTTTCATCTTGGCTGGAGCTGATGCTCACTCAGCTCAGGGATGCTGTGGCTCTCCTTCAGCTTCTCCAGAGGTTCAAGAGACACTTCTGCTTAAAAGCCAGAGAGTTGAGCTGTGGTCAGTTATCCTGGGAGCAGGACTTGCCATACTGTAGTAAGTTAAGCCAGCTGGTGGGTTTCTGTCCAAAAGCAATACCAACTCGCTTACCTACCCCAATTCCCCTCACTTGGCTTCTGAAGCAGCCAAATCGTAAGATTCCTTCTCTAGGGTAATTTTAGCTTAAACTACAACCACGCTTGCCCTAGCTTTTTCTCATATACCTGTCATGAGATCCAGTGGGCAAGAAGAATTGTCATTTCCAGCACACCATGTACTCCAGGGACTGAATGGCCAAGAAGTCCAACTGGCTTATTATACATATTGGCTGAAGCATAAGAGCAGGCAGCTCTCATACCTAAGGTTTGAAGCCTACCACCATGCTCAGGGAAGAGATCTGTGCCCATACCTCACCTCAGGCTATAGGCAAAGCAGAAGAGAAGGATGGACAAGTCCATCAACATCACTGGATATTAAAAGCCACCCTCGGGAATGGCCTAAGCGCATTATGGGAGGATGTTGCTTACCTCTTGTAACTTCGGTTGTTGTTGGGCACAGTTTCTCCTCCATAGCGGCTTCCAACGTAACTAGAACCTGCTCGTTGAGCTCAGACAGCTCCTGGGCTGTGGATGCTCGGAAGCTCATGGCACTCTCACTGGCCAACCTACTGACTTCCTTCAGGTCGATGTTTCTGACACCTACTGCAAACACCTTGACACCTTTCTGTGTGATCTCCAAGGAGGCACTTGGCCCATCATCTGAGGACTTTCCGCCAGTGACAAGGAAGGCAATCTGGGGCACTCTCTGGTCGATTCTGCTGCCGGCCTCCTTCACAAAGTGCTTTGCCTGGATATGCCTGATGGCTGCACCGGTGTTTGCCACTCGTCCACCTTTGTAGATGACTTTGTTGATGGCATCTAAAATCTGAGGTTTGGTGGAGTAGTCCTTGAGGAAAAACTCATCAGTGACATCTGAGTTGTACTGGGCCAGTCCTACCTGGATAGAGTCACCATCCCTATAAATGGCGTCCACCACAGAGTAGACAAACTGGAGAACTTCTTGGAAGTTATCTCTCCCCAGATTGATGGAGCCATCCAGCAAAAACACAATGTCAGCCTGCTTTTTTGCTCCTGGAAAGATTACAGAGAAAACACAGCTGTTAATAATTGTTTGCAGTATTCACAATATTTATGATGCTTACTGCTTTGTGAAGTAGCATCATGTTTCTCTCTCTTTATTTAGATTAGATATTAAGCAGAAGCTCTTCCCTGTGAGGGTGCTGAGGTGCTGGCACAGGGTGCTCAGAGAAGCTGTGGCTGCCCCATCCCTGGCAGTGTTCAAGGCCAGGTTGGACACAGGGGCTTGGAGCAAGCTGCTCTAGTGGAAGGTGTCCCTGCCTGTGGCAGGGAGTTGGAACTGGATTATCATTAATGTTTCTTCCAACCCTAGCCATTCTATAATTACATATGCATACAAAAAAAGGTTTTATACAACATTAACTACACTTCATAAAACGTGTTTTGGTTTTGTGATAGACACCCTCATCTTATTTCAAATTAATTCTATTCTTTCATACACTCAACAAAGTCATCTTCTGAGTGCTCTTTGAATGCAACTAAAAGGTTGGGATTCAAAAAGTGTTAGTACGGAAACATTTCATACGGAAACATATGGAAACATTAAAGAAATTTGACCTGTGCTCTGTCCAGAGAAGTCTACAGGATGAACAGAAGTCTTACCAGGTCCTGGAAACACAGGGGTTTCTGTTGTAGGTATTGGAAGCTCTTCAAGAATACTCTGCACCTTCTTTTCCAACGTTGGGAGTCCTGTGAAGTCCTGCACCACAAGCACACGCTCAGGATCATTGGTAATGACCTGCAGCTGGTTCCTGTCCACATTCCTGGCTCCAACACCCAGAGGTTTGATGCTTGTTGATGTGATCACGTTAGCAGGCCTGTTCACATCGTCCTGGGACCGTTCTCCAAGGATGAGAACGAGGTGCTGGGGCACTCCATCTTCTATCCTGCTCCCTGCAGACTTGATGAAATGGCTCTTCACCACGTAGTCTAGGGCTTTTCCAACATTCAGAGGGGACCCCCCTCTAAGTCTCAAGCGGCGGATAGCTTGTAGGACAGCATTTTTGGACTTGTGGGTCTTCAGGTAGAACTCAGGGAAGACGTTATTGCTGAACTGCACCACACCGATCCGCACTTTGTTTGGCCCAACGTCCAGCTGCTGAACAATTCTGCTGATGAAATCCCGAATGTGAGCCAGCCCATCGGGCCTGACACTGTCAGAGGTGTCAATGAGGAAGACTATGTCCTTTTCATCACCAGAAATATCTGCAGAAATAAAGCAAGAAGAGAGGAAATTATGTGGCCAAGTCTTTGCTTCAGCTGTGCTGAAGGATTTTTGTGCTGTCTGTTGTCTGATGTAAAACTGCAAAGCATATTTTAGTCAACTTTAGGCATGGTGCTTTGAGGAGCCTCTCCAAAAGAGCGTGTGTGCAAGTGTATATGAACAGTCTGCCTCATACTCAAATCGCGCATTTCTCAGAGCCTTATCTGGTTTCTTCTTTAACACGTTTCTCTGGATTTCTCAGTGTTTCCAGCTTCATTTGACCACAAATTTATTTCTCTTTCCTGGATAGCTGCTGAATGGGAAGAAACAGTTGTACATATTGCGGTATGTGGCTTGAATCAAAATAAGTAACGTACGCGCCTGACTTGAAAATCACAAGTTATAATGTATTTAAGTACTTGGGTCAAATTTCTACATATCTGACAGTTTCCCTCTAAAACTGTACATGTGCTACCCTTCTGCTTTAACTGAGGTTCTGCTTATAACCTTGGTTTATAGAGAAGGCCTGAAAAGTTATTTACACGTGTGGGGAACATTCACTTGAACAGCAACACAGAAGGAGCTGGTGTTGACAGAGCCTTACCTACAGAGGGTGGCACATCTCCCAGCAGCCGTCTGATTTGGTCCCCAGTCAGGGTTTCAATAGGAGTCAGCAGCTTCTGCTCGAGGCTGGGCAGTTCCTGGAAGCTAGAGACTTGGAATACATAATCAGGACTAAGGGAAATCTGTACCAGCTCCTCAGGATCCACATTCTTGGCTACCACCATTGGTGCCACCCCTACTTGTTTCACTTGGAGTGATGGGTACTCCAAGTCGTCGTCTGACTTGCGGGAGGAGAGGATGACCAAAAACTGAGGGACGCCCTCCTCTATGCGGCTCCCGGAGGGCCGGGTGAAGATGGTCTTTGCCACAAACTCAAGGGCCTCCCCCACGTTCACCTGTTGGCCACCCTGCGGCCGCAGGCGCCGCACAGCATTCTGCACCTCATCCTTGGTGGAATGCGCGTTGAGCAGGAACTCCACGTGCGGATGCTCACTGAACTGGACCACTGAAATCCTGGTGGTGTCAAAGCCCACATCCAGGTTGCTCACTATCCTTCCAATGAGGTCACGGACGAGGTAGAACTCCTGGGCAGCATAGCGGGAACCATCAACCATGAACACGACGTCCCTCTTAACACCCGCTGCAGGGAGGAAGACAGTGGTCAGAAGATGCATTGCACATTGCTTACGGAGAACAGCTAACCTATGATCTATACACTGGCCCATGTCTTTGGCCATGGGGAGGATGCTCCTTTTTTCATTGCTTGTGATAGCTCCTGCGGCCCTCAGCAGGTGAGAGATACCACAGAGACAGGACCAGTCTGATAGGCAGATCCACAGGGAGTACAAGAACAACAACTTCCAGAGCAAAGGAAGCAAGAGGGAGCAGGGGAAGCCTGCAACAATAATTCTTTCTGGGATCTCCATGCAAGGAAATGTAGCCTGGTGACATTCAGAGCAGGTTTCCAGGCAGCCTGGGGCTGTTTTTTACACACCATATCACCCTTCTATGTTTGGCTTTGTCCTCTAAGAAAGCTTCTATCCTATTATTCTCTCAGTTTCTGTCTTTCCAGGATAAGTTTTTGCTTCCTAATATAAAGTTTTCTGCAGCGATAATACAGGAGAGAGCTTCAATTACTGCTGAATACAACAATAAATGGGGATGGAGGAAAGCAGTCTGGCTCTGAAGGGAAGGTATTGATACATGGGCTTCAAACAGACTGATCTGGGATGCGTACCCTTCATCCCAGGCATAAGCTGGCTGGATTTCATTCTGAGTGAGACCAGAAATGGAAGATCTGATCCTTTTCTTGATGCCTGCTTCCAGCTTCCCTTCCCCCAGTAAATGAATGTGGCAAATGTAACACACATCAGCAGGTCTTACATTTAGCAGGAAGCTGACCTTGATTTATAGTGGTGCAAAGATGTCTCTATAGCATCTAAATGACACATTTTCCATTCCACAAGGAATAGCATGGACTTAAAATCCATCACAACTTAAAATAAGATCAAGGTATTAGCATTTATTTTGTGGGTCTTCCGTGAGGATGCAACAAGGATGACCTTGAGGAACTGGGTTTAAATGTGGCTCAGCTTAGTTACACAGCTCCTACCAATCCTAAAGTGCATCAACAGTGAGACCAAGATGGACTTGGGATCTTAGCCTGGACCACTCGCTTTTCTCAAGTTTGTGTTGCAACCATGATGTCTTTAAACATCATATTTTGCCGCTGGCTCTCGGTGCAGACACAAACATCTTCTCACCTGGGCTGGGTGATGTAAAAACCAGATCAGGGGCAAGTGACTCTATCTCTTTCTTGGTCAGGCGGATGACTCTGTTGGAGACGACCTGCTGCACCGTATCCAGCTGGCTGAAGTCAGGCACAGAAATGGCAAAATCTGGGAGGAAGGAAATGGTCTGCAGTTCTGTGATGTCAGCATTTCCAATCCCAATGCCGAAGGGCACAGTGCCACTTGTCTTCAGGACCACTGAGGGCCTCCTTACATCATCCTGGGACCGGTCAGCAGTCAGCAGAATCAGGAACTGTGGAACGCCTTCGGCTATCCTGCTGCCGCTCGACACAGTGAACACATTCCTGATGAGATAGTCGAGGGCTGCTCCAGTGTTCAGAGGAGATCCTCCCATAATCTTCAGCTCCTGGATGGCACTGATGAGATCTGCTTTGTCTTCATGGGTGTCGAGTAAGAACTCAGGTTGCACAGAACTGCTGTACTGTGCAACGGCAACACGGACCTTGTCACGACCAATATCCAGGCTTTCAACAACTCTTTGAACAAAGGTCTTCAGTAGAGGGAAACCTCTTCTGACACCATCTGAGCCATCGATTAGAAACACCACATCCTTCTTCTCACCTCTCTCAACTACTGTTTGAGACAAGTAAGGGAAGGGGGGAATAAGTAAGATTCTCTTTTGCAGTGATTATTATTCTCCACATACATTGAACTGAAGGAGTACAAAAGCTCAGGGAGGGGAAACCGAGGAGTCAGGATGTATGGTTTGGCTCCTTTGCCATCAGATGCAATCCCTGGTGAAAAGGCAGATGGGTGGAATTCAATGGAAAATGCTGTGCAACATGTGCCATGCCTTATCCACTGAGTCTTAGAATCATAGAACCATAAGAAATAGGGTGCCATCTCCTACTTGAGGCTTGGAAGGAGCTGGCTGCTCGCAACGGGCCTGTGAAGCTGGTACATACGGCTTTGCAATATGCAACAGGAGTCTGAGGCATTGCATACTGAAGAGAGGGCGCTCGTAGGGAGGCAGTGAGAAATGGAGAGCTTTCCCAAGGCATCACCGAAATTAGAAATTAATAATCCTGCTCATGCTCACGCAAAAGAAAAACTTGCTGGAAAAGAGACCCAAGTGAAAACCTTGAAATCTTTTCTAAAATGCCAGACACTGGAGATTTATTTTTTTTTAACTGATTTTTTATATCTTTACTAACTTCAAGCACAAAAAAAAGATGAATTCTGACCAAACATTCCTTTTAAAAACCAACACAAACAAGACTGAAACGCCAAAGATTAGAGAACCATTGACGCATTCTGCTATTAACAGAATTGTAAAGCTTTGGTTCCGTCAAGCAGAAAATATCAGTGCCGCTCAAACAGCAACTGATGGATGGTATCTCCAAAAACAATATTGACATGTTTATAGCAGAGTCAAGTGGGACAAGCAGGAGTACAATCTGTCCCGCTGAAGAAACTCTTATGAATAACGGAGTTAACAAAGGCAGTTGAAGACTTCATGCAAATTTCAGATCAAGTCTATTATTTAAGAGGAATGTTGGAAACTTGATGGGCTAACGCATAGGACTGGAATAATAATATAGCTTGCATTGAGCCATACAGGTAGGAAGAGGGATCAGACCTTACCTTGTTCATCCCAGTTTCCGACACTTTTTCCTAAGGTTCAGGAGAAGAGGAAGAGACTCCTATCAAAAGTGTCTGATAGCAGATAAAGAAGAAAAAATATGGGTAATCTTATAAAGTGTCTATCATTTAGCCAGGAATATCAGAAGTAAGTGGATGCAGCTATTTGTGAGCAAATAGCACAGCTATTCACAGTACTTGGTGGTCAGAGGGATTCAAAATGATCTTGACAAGACAGAAGTGGTTTGAAAAGGAGAGAGCAGCTCAAGAGCACTAGTCACACTAGTCTATGTTGAGGCAGAAGCTGCACAAATAGTGGAAGGGCAATGACTCTACAAGGAAAGGATAAGGTAAGAGATGACCAGTGGATACCATTATTACACTCTGGTCATTGAGAGCAGTCTGATATTGGAAAGACAAGGGTGAAAAGGTAGAAAAAACCTACAAGACCTGCAAGGAAAGATTGAATGAACTGGGTATACAGCTGGTGACAGGAGGACAAAAAAAAAGATGCACGTGGCAAGTTTAAAGCAAATGAAAGGCTGTCACACAAAACATGGGAATGAACTGAATTCTGTATCCTTCTTGAGCTGAAGGAGATGTAAAAGGCTTAAAACTATGACTAGGAAGGCAGAGGTTTGACATTAAGAAAAAGTATCTACTGATACAAATAAAAGCAATTGAACAGATTAATTATAGAGACTAGGAGATCTCTTCCACTGGAGGGTTTTCAGAACAGATTAGACCAACGTCAACTGGTTCTGGACAAGATCCTCTTGGGGACAAGAGTATGTAGCAGATGGCACCCTGAAATCACTTCCAGCCCTGTAGTTTGCTTATGTTTCTATGATTCTAGGTCCATCTGCCTAGGACTTGTATAGAGAGATTGCACGGATGTTATTGCACACTTCTGTTTCCCCACCCACTGTTGGGAGATGATAGGTTAATACCCAAGGCAGGGCTGCCTTAGGAAACCACACAGCTGGACCTGCATAATTTCCAGTGCCACAGTGTGAATTTATACTTGTGGCTGTGTGATTCTTTTTATGGTATTATTTATTCTTCAATTAATCCACACTCATCTATGGAGGCTGCTGGTAACTGAGCCAAGAGCATCTAATTTACTGGTGCATAGGTACAAAATGTAGAAACTGCCATTATACACTGTAAGAAATAATGGAGCGAAAGTGAAGCCAGTGTGCAGTGCTCCTTGCTCCTTACCACTCCTCCAGAAAAATGAGGGTGGAAAGAGAAATTGAGACAAGCCTCTATTTACTTCTTCTAGCCCTTGGCCAGCACTGCACATGAGCTTATGTGAGATCCCTGGGGCAATGCCTCTGTGGTATTTCAGGTTTCTGCCATGCTTTATACACCAGTAACAGCACCAACTGCAGCTCTTGCAGCTGAACAAAAGGCTTTTTCTTTGCTCATCTTTAAAATTCAGTTTGGACCTTCTTTGCTGGATCAGGGTCTGACCAGACGAGCAGTTTCTACGCAATGGTTTTAAACATCACCAGACCCAGTCGTCCCAGTTACCAAATGGAGGGGGTCATGTAAGTGGTGTCTTTCAGCCTCTTGGAAACCCTGGGAGTCCCTGTACCTGTTGGCTGTAGCTGGATAGTTTTCAAGAGGTTGACGATGTCTGGCTGAAGCTCTGAAATCCGAGGGAGGGAGTCGACGTTCAGGATGAACTGTGGCGCATACACAATCCTTTCCAGCTCTACAGGGTCAGCATTTTTGGCTTTAATAACAAAGGTCACAACTCCTGCTTGCTTCAGAGCATCTGACGGTTGCTCCACGTCATCGGTTGATCTCCCAGCAGCAAGGAGGACCAAAAACTGAGGAACTCCTTCCTCAATCCTGCTTCCAGCCTCCTTCACAAACAGCCTTCTTATAGCCTCATCCAGTGCAGCTCCAATGTTCAATTGCTTCCCAGTTTTTATCCTCATTCTTTTCACTTTGAGAAGCATGTCTTGCTTAGATGAGAGTTCAGAAAAGTCAAATTCAACTTGAATGGTGTCACTGAACTGAGCTACAGCTACTCGTGTGGCATCAGGACCCACGTTCAGGTCAGAAATGACTTTGTGCACAAAGTCCCGGACAGCAGGAAAGCTACCCAAGAGGTTGGCTGAGCCATCAATCAGGAATAAAATATCTTTCTTGCTTTCTAGAATAAATTCACAAATGAAAAGAGGGGAAAAAACAGAGATGAGGGCATTTTTCTTCTCAAACATCATAGTAGAAACTTCTCTGAAAATTAGCTGGGTTTCAATATGCAAAGTGAGTGGTTTTCAGACACCAAAGTATTCAAAAGCTACAACAGCACCTTTGACTTTTTTATCTGAGGAAGAAAGGGAAGCAAGAACACCTGTACCTAGGACTCAATAAACTCAGGCACCAGACAGTCACATTGCATCATATCATTCATATCATAAATTGGCTGTTTCAGATTAAGCCAGTGATGCTGATATAGTCTAGCAATATGCTGGTAATAGAAGCATGAAGTACAACAGCAGTGGAGGGTTGTGGGGTTTCTGCCTATTTAAAGGCTTAGTAGATAACAGGTATTAGCTCATGCATACATACACACAAAGCATATTCTGTATTCTCTAAAAGTACTTCTAGTTGCATCACAAAGAGCATCCAAATCCATAGGCTAGTTATGACTTTGGGAGGAGAAAAAGCCTTTAATTTGTTTTAATTTGGTGCCCTTTTAATATCATTGAATATCCAAGTTAAAACCAAACATCTCTTATCTGCGTGCTTAACATATTTCATATTAATCTTAATGGTGTCCTTTCCACACTAAACAATTCTGGTTGTTCTTAAGTCCTGATATATGGTCAAAATAAGGGAAATGGTGAGCAAATAGCTGTTTAAAAATGGTTATATTTTCTGCAAGCTTTGGGGTTTAATGTTGGAGGAGAACTTTGACTATCTGGAGTCAAATTCAGCCTCTTTAACAGCCTGATAACAGCACTTTGACCAAGTGGCTCTGAGGAAGAATTCAGCCACTGGCTAGACCTCTGCTCCTCTGTGCTCTTTGGCACAACTTTAACCTTTCCACATCACTCTTTGTAGCCAAAAGTGTATGTTCCCATTGCCTGAGTTAGTGCCAGAGATGCATTTACAGGTTGCGACATTATTATGGCGACAGAAAGAGACCATCTGAGTGACTGGTGAATGTAGATTCCCTTTGATCCTGACCTGCCAAAAGGCTAAAATTGTGATGACTTTGAAGTGTGTTAGAACTCAAGAGCTGCCAATTTAACCATCAATAAATAGCCAAGCTATGTATAGATGGTTAAACACAGCCTTATCTGCTTTGATGACTCAGGGCCTTGGACAGATGTGAAGGTGTACATTGGGAACAAACTGTCAAGAGAAACAAGATTAACTTAATGCAGTCAGCATGCAGGAAGGTAGGTATTACCTGTTGGGGCGAGTGGAACCTCTTCCACACCTCCACTAACATATGTTGTTATAGGCTTATTTAACTCCTGCGGTAAAGCAGCCAGAGCACTGAAATCATCCATAAAATATACCATTCTTGGATTAAAGGCAATCTGTTCAAGCTCTGCCTTATCCGCACTCCTAACTCCAACAGCAAAAGTCATCACTCCGGCCCGAGCTAAAGCATTGGAAACTTGCAGAAAGGGATCAGCAGACCTCCCTGCTGTCACCAGGACTAGGACCTGTGGCACTTGTTCATTTATTCTGCTCCCACCAGCTTCCGTGTAGTGATTCGAAAGCACAAAGTTCAGTGCAGAGCCAGTGTTCAGCACTGACCCCCCCTTGGGCCTCAGCTGCCCCATACGTTGAATTATGTCTGATTTGGTTTGGTACGAATATAGAAAGAACTCTGTTTTAGGAGTGTCACTATATTGCACTAAGCCAACTCGGATTTTGTCACTGCCGACATCAAGGTAGTTAACTAGAGTGGCAACAAAGTCACGCACAAAGGGGAAGTTGGCATTTCCGACGTTGAGTGATCCATCCAAAAGAAAGATGATATCCCTTTTGGTTACTTGAACTGCAGTAGAGCACAGAAAATAACATGAGACATCACAGAAAACAAACATGGATTATTTTTTGTCATGTGTGCATACAGCATACGCTGTACACGCATGTAAATATGGTTAGGAGGAAGCATGAGGAAAACAAAGAGTGTGGTCAGCACAGAAGTAACAAGGACCTTGCGGGAAATGACAAAATTGGGCACAGGAAGTTTCTGATGTGTATTGAAAAGTCTTTTAAATGTCAGGTTTATCAGTGGGGCTTAGCCTCTGCCATGGCAGATGTTTCCAATGGCTGCCAGGGCCATAGCTGTATGCTCTGCCCCAGACCCTTGGCCATCAAAAGGCAGCTTCATTGATTTTGTTGCAGCAAAACTGAACTACATCTGTAGATATCTTGCTTATATGCAAGTCAACACACAATTACTTGGGGCTTTCTAATGAAGCTTTAGGGAACGCTTCTGCCTTTGGCATTTTAAGGCTTTGACTCCCAGTACTATCATCCCTTTAGTGGCAGCAATCCCCCATTCCCATTCCCCATCTCCATGGAAATGCTCCCATTCATCCCCATGTAGAGAACTGTGTACTGCCCTGCAGTGACTTCCACAGTCAGGCTGTGCAGCCAGCAGTGGCTGGCCTGTGGCACAGGGTTAAGCTCCACTTGTATGGGAAAACACTTTGCCAAGTAACCGTTTTGGTTGGTATTTTGTGTGGGTATTAAATCTACCTTTTACTGATAGGCTTAGGAAAGTTGGTCCATACCAGACTACAGCAGCTACTTGAGCCACCTGCTCGTTTGATGGCTACGTATAGTGCAGAAAACTGCATGCTGATGTCTGTAGTTATGGACATGCATTTTGTGGGCTGTTGGGGGAGGGGGAAGAAATTTCTCACTTTTGGCCATAACCAGCCAGTTCTTAGCTCCTTTTTTAAAGTTAAATCCTTCCTGGGCTGTCTCCCAGGAAAGTGAAATTCAAGGCTCAGGGTGAGACCATATCTAGTTGAAAGAAAGCACACTGCCCAGTGTCAAAATCAGTGTGTGTTTGGTTTAAGCCCCACCGTATATGTTACTAATAATAGTCATTCCATGGGGTAGGATATGATTACTTGCTTATGGTGAATGTGAATAGCTGTGAATACAACAGAGCAAAAAGACTGGAAAAAGAGAGAAGCTGCATGAATGAGCTTTACAGAACAAGAAAGTCTGGGAAAACTTTAAATTTTCATTGAAGATTAGAATGCCAGGTTTGTGTATAGCCATGCAAAACTGCATTAGCAGCAAACACGTTCTGAACAAAAAAAGCTTATTAAATGATAAGTACCGTGATACTCAATTAAGGACAAGTATTGGCAAGCTGACTGTAAAACATCTGGTCTGCTCCTCATGTACAGTGGCCATCAGCTTTCATTCCTTAAAAGCCCTTTCAAAAGGTGCTTGTTTTGCACCATAGTTTACAATTGAAATTACTTGGAGAAACTAAACAAATGATGGACATGGTTCAACACCCATTTAAACCAATGGGAACCTCACTCCTGACCTCACTAGGAGCTGGATAAAGTCCTGGGTTTCACCGTTCATATGCCATAAGTCTGAAATGCAAGGTTCAAATATGGTCTAGCATTAGTTCAAACTCAAGCATCCCTATTAGGAAGAAATCCTGAGAAATCTGATATATCAGTACTCAGCTACAATGCATCTGGATATGCAGCAGGAACTGCCTGAAAAGACATGACAAGCAACTGGATTGCTTCCACATGCCTGATGTCAATGGCGACATCAAGTAAAAAGGCTCCACAGGGCTTTGGATCATCTCCTAAACAGATTAAATGGAAACCAACACTACTATAGTCCCATACATCTCTTAGAGCCTGAGCTGAGTAAATGACAGAGAATTATAAATACGTTCTGAAAGGGTGAGATGCAGTTGGTGTTAAGCCAGATCTCTGTGAACGTATCCAGACACAAATTTGCTTATTTTCTTAACACTCATAAGAAACTTATGTGTTTTCTTGAGCAAATCTCCCCCAGAAATGATTCTCAGAGGGAGATACTTTAACATTCACAGAGTGTCCTACTCATAGATTACACAAACTCTCAGCGAGACAAAAGGCCTCCCCTGTATGATTTCAGTACCTGACTAGTAAAGCACACCTTTCATGCCCAGGCCTTTAAATGTTAGTGACAAATATGGGACGGGGCAAAAATCTCCAGGAAGGACTGACAAAGCTGTAACAGCAATCATGTTACCACATCCAATGATCTGTTCCTGCTCATTTTGCAAATCAAAGAGACAACATTTAGCTATGCTGAAACATGTGCTTGATGCATTTTCCCCCTTATTTCCACGTCCTAGAAGAAGGGTTGACAAGCATAAATGGTATGTCTTTAATTAGAAACAGGTCATTAATTACCTGATGGTGGTTCTTGGACAATCAATCCTCCAGAGAGTGTCCTGATAGGCGACAGCACTTCAGGAAGAATGGCTTGCATGAACTGGACACGGAAGTCATTTGGATTGAACACAAAATCTTTCTCATGGGCAATCTCCTGAAGTTCTGCCAGGTCGGCATTTCTTGACCCAATGGCAAGGATCACTATTCGGTTCTTTTTCATCTCTGCTGCAGCTTGGTCAACAGCGTCCATGGACTTACCGCCAGTGATGAGCACCAGCATGGGGAGCACCCCTTCCTCCATCCTGCACCCAGCAGCACTGGTGAAGAAGTTATTCCTCACAAAGTCCAGTGCTGAGCCAGTGTTCAGTGCCGTACCACCCATGAGCTTCATTCTCTTGACATTAGCCATCACATCCTTTCTGCTCTGGTGGGTGTTAAAATAGAACTCTGGCTTCACAGTGTCTGCGTACTGTGCCACTGCAACTTGGATCAGGTCAGGTCCAACCTCCAGTCTTTGGACAATTTTGGCAACGAAATCACGGACTGCATTAAAGGGGGCAGTCCCCAAAGCAGTTGAGCCATCTATCAGGAAGACTATATCCTTCTTGTTCACTTCAATAACTGCAAGTAATGCATGAACATAAAGTTAGCGGAAGCCTTCATCACAGAGCAGATCAGTACTAAGTCAACAATTCAGTAACATTTAGGATTTCTTGTCTGTCTGAAGTACTGTTACTCCCAACAACTTTTAAAGTCTCTTGCTTTCAAAACAGATTTATTGCCTAATTTCTAGCAGAGTTAACAAGAAATATGAATATTTTCCCTATCTAAAACACAGAAGAGTTTAAGAGTTGCAAGAATTGTGTTGTTTATAAAACAATATTAGAATGCACATACATGTCAAAACAAGAAAGAAAGGCAAACAGGAAAAATCTTGGTACTCAGAGGGCACATGAGTTAAAATAAGCAGGTGATGCTTCCTCTATCTGCAGTGGAGCCATGAGAATCATGGCAAAGCATGGTTTGGTCTCAGAAGGATTATGCTCCCAAAAGCAATGACATGAGAACAGTCTCCACTTAACGTACCTGGACTTTGAGTCTTCACATCCTACATCTTAATCCTTATCTAACAAAGCCAAGTTATGATTTTTCTTGGCACAGGCAGCCCAACCATGGAAAAGCTGCATCGCATTCTTGTTGCCATGCCTTTAACAAAACAGGTCCCCTGTTTTCAGAGTAATCTCTGAAACTTTATTATTGACTATGTCAAAGGAAACAGAACAAGCACAGTTATCTTTCCAGTTTCCGGGCTAAGTTTGAAGGAAGATAGCAAAGAAAAAAAACCCTGTTGTGCACCATTGGAACCAATGCACCATCATATTTAATACAGCAAATGTACACACAAAACCCCCAGTAAATATTAACAAGACCAATACCGCAGTGATAAAAGCATTATACATTATTGCCTTGGGAGATAATCTGGATATCACCTTTTATGCAACCCCACTCACATCATCATCTTCCTGATTTCACACCACTGAAGTGAAAAAGAAAACCCTGTGTTGCTTCCAAGTTATGCTGGAACATTATGGATCATTGCATTATGTTGGACTTGGGGTTTCCTTAGATTACCAACCCACGTAAGAGCTCCTGAGATGGGGTCAATATTCCAGGTGGCAGGTCCATCACCTCCCAGGGCTCACCGCTATGCTCAGTGCACAGCCTGGGGGAAGAGGAGACCCGGAATCGGTGGGATCTCAAACCCTTCAGGGCAAGTGGAAGCAAACACTCATGTATGGCCTGGATGGCAAAGGGCAGCCCCTCAGCCCATCAGTGCTTCTCTGAATGGAGGCTATTTACTTTGGAGTTGAACAAAACCCAAAGCTTTGGCTGCAGTCCTTCTTGGCTGGATACCAGCTGGCTATGGAAAGCAGTGCTCTCAAAGGCTCATTTCCATCAGGTTTCTCATTAGGAGTAAGTGCCATGAGACTGGGCTACCCCAAGGAGTGATTTAGAGCTGAAGATAACATCCATGACTCAGCTGCCTCTCTGTCCTCATTCCCAAGAGACCTGCCTAAAACACCAATGCAGTCTTTAGCACAAGCCTTTTGCAGAGTCTTGCTGGAAGTTGTTTGAGCAAGCACTGACTGTCAAAATGTGAAGATCAGAATAGCCCCACCACGGTGCTGTCAGACACAAAGTTATGAGAACCTGCACAAAGCGAATGCGGTGGTACCCTCCCCAAGATACAGCCTCAAGTGAACTGCCAGTGGCTTGCAGTTGGCTGCTCAGGTTGTCAAAACAGAGCCACTCACAAAGCCACAAGGATTCATTGAAACAATCCTTTTCCCAGAATCATTATACCCATCACTCATTCTCCCAGCTACATTTTTTTCATAGGTTGCCCCAAGGAGAGGGCTGAAAACAGGAAACTTGCCAAATGGATAAGAAAGGCTGAAATCTGCTTTGTATCACCCAGGAGAGATGCCCAAAGTACTTCCTTGGCCTCTCAGCAGCTAGATACCCAAAAATGGAGACCTCAAAAGCTTTTGACTTTATATAGAAGCATGTAGGAAATATGAAAGGGGCTCTGCGAAGACGAGGGAGCAGGGAAGGAATAGTTCCCTCCACTCCTCATTTCTCTTGCAGCTCTCAAAGCCTGCAGTATGTTTTATTAGAGGAGAGGAATGCAAGAACCAAAAACAGAACCCACAGGAGTAAAAAAAACACGGTGTTAATTTCAATGGATCCAATTAAAGCAAAAGCATTTAAGCAATTCTATACACAGCTCATAGGACTGAGCCCAGTAAAGCTGATGGCAAGTCTCCGAGGACTTTCAAAGGATTTGGGATCAAAGCATTATGTCTTTGACTCTAAAGGCTGGGAACGCTGGAGGGTGTCAGCACTGAACCCAGCCCTGCATAGTTCCCTCCTCATTGCAATCTCAGCTGTCTTTAGTGAAGCATCTCTCATAATTTAATTATCCAGGATCCAGTAGTTAAAGGAGAGGGAAGAAGAGAGGCAGACAGGTACTTTGAGGTGTCCATTCATCTCAGGAGAACTAGCATTCAACCAACACTAATGTGAGAGCTAACGTGAGGGCTAATGTAAGGTGGGATGATTTGTGTATTTCACAGGAATGCTTGGCACCTCAGTGGGTTTGGCATCGCTTTTGGGCTGCGGTGTATCCCACACCAGTGCTTTACACTGCAGCTTTCCAAGGCACTGACATGAATGAAGCAGAACACTCAAAATCAATTTCCTTTCTAGGGAAAAGAAATTCCCTAAAGCTCCTGTGAAAATACCCACTTCTCATTTAGCATATTCATCTGTATATAGTTGCACAGGCTGATGCTACAGTTGTACGTGCTACAAATGAGCTGGCATTTTAAGAGGCAAATATAGAGGTGCAGATGAAACCAAACACAGCAACATATTTAATCTCACCATTTAAACGGTTAGAAATTAGAGGGGCAGAAAGAGAGGTTTTCTCTTGAGCTACATGGGTCATGGCATGCACATTTTAGCTAGACAGGCAGACTTCAGCTTATTTAGCAAAATATGGTTCTTGTGGCCTGCTACGAGCCAAAGTTCTTTATGTTCTTTCCTGGAATAATCAAGGCAATGTCATAAAATAATCTTTCAGGCAAATTCCTCCCTTTGATTTGAGCCACAGGACAGCAATCATGTTTAAGCACAAATCAGCAAAGGCATCTGGAACACAGTTTTACGCGTCAGCATACATCATAAAGTGAACAGTATGTACAGAACTCCAGACTGACACTTGGATCCTATGGAGCATCCCTGTAATTAAGTGCAGCAACTCCAGCCTGACCCTTTCCAGGAGCCTCTGAAGTACAATGTGCTGTGTCTTCCATAAAGCCTCTCTACCAGTAAATGTATCTTAGTCATAAAAACATAGGGTGAGAAACTCCTCATCACCTACTTGTGCCATAAATCCCACTGCACCTAAGCTAATTCTAGGGCAAAAATATCAATAAGGACTTAAAAGTGACAAAGTGACTTAAGTGGAATATTGACACCTAAATTTTCTGTGTCCATGGCCTCACAGTAAGTTCTCTCAGCTGATACACTGAAGGGAAATAGATGTTAGCAAGGTAGGGGCTTCATTTCAGAAGAACTGGAGGTTGTTTTGCTTTTTAAGTTCAGCAACACAGGAGTTTCACCATTTTCCCAAGGACAGTGCAGAGTTTCAGTGAGGTATGGGGATTTACTGTTTTAGCAAGCTGTGAAATAAGGATCCATTTAACATCCCTCACAGCTTCCTCAAATGTCATTCTCGTGACGCCCAACTGGCTCATAATGTAAGCTAATGTGACACAGATGCTTTCAGAACTGACAGTGGTGCAGGATTTCCTCCTACAGTCCTTACATACCCCAAAAAGGAATATATGAGATTTTTTATACACTGCTCGTGCCCTTTAAAGCTCCATTGCCACGTCAGTGATTGACACAGAACCTCACAGCTTTCAAAGTATAACCCACTGGGCAAAAGCGCTTGTTGCCCATCAGCAGCAGGACTGTGTGTCCTTCCCACAACCAGAGCACATGGATTCATGGCAAAAGGAAAAAAAAATAAGTATGCTTTTCAAGTGTGCAAAAGCTCATTCATTCATCACAATGCAACAGTCCAGAAAGGCATACATACCTTCAGTCACAATGGTTGGGGCCTCTAACAAAATGAGTCTTTGGGCCACTCCAACAATGTTGGGCAGTAATAATTCTCGAAGAGCATCAAGGTTACGGATATCCAGGGCAGTAAATGCGAAGCTTCCATCAGTAGCAATCTGCTGCAGCTCTGCACTGTCAGCATTCAGGACCCCAATGCTAAACGAAAATATACTAGCTTGCTTCACCGCTAACAAGCCCTCTCGGATATCATCACTAGACTCTCCACCACTTATCAGCACTAAAATCTGCGGCACCGCTTCCTCTATCCTGCTGCCTCCTGCCTGGGTGAAGAGGTTCTCCACTACAAACTCCAGTGCCGCACCGGTGTTCGCTTCCTCGCCACCGCGGAAACTAAGTGCCTTCACGGCATCCAGAACTTCCGCTTTTGTGGAGTAACTGTTCAAAGCGAACTCAGGTCTGGGTTGATCACTATACTGCACTACCCCAATGTGTATTTGCTGAGCTCCAACTCTGAGGCTTTCAATCAAATTTACAAGGAAATCACGTATGGCTTGGAAATTGACACTTCCGATGTTGTCTGATCCGTCAATAAGGAAAATAAGGTCAGCAGACTCTTGAGCTTTAAAAAAAGAAATGCAAAGGTGAAGGCATTAAAATGGGTGATTACATGCAGTTGTACAGTGTTCTGACATGTTTCTTGGAAAACCAGTAAGAAACACGAAAACGAACAAACAAAACACATGTTCACTGAGGAGATTTGCCTCTTAGTTCTGCATTCTGATTGAATAAGAGCCCCCAGTCCCAGCCCAGTAGCATCCACTGACCTTCAAGGGACATAATGGAGCCAGTGGCTGCAATTACACAGGGGTCAGAATAATTGGCACATGAGGAGAAGACTTGGCAAAACACATTCTTTTTTCCAATCTAAACCCATTCCATCCGTGACCTGTACTGTCTCAATACTTAGAGCCAAAAGGAAAAGGTGGATAATTCACCTTGAAATCAGAGGGTGAGGATGGAGAAATTTCAAGGAGGTTTTCCTCGTGACACTGATTTTTATGTTATACAGGAAAACTCACTGTTACACTGGAATCGTGTTACTGGAATCATGGAACGTTTCAACCTCTCTGTTGCAATTCTGCTTTGCTGGTTAAAAGCAGTGGCTGAATTTATTGGCTTCTCCTGCCATGAAGGTATGTTATTCCAAATGTATGTGTTAGAAACAAGTGAAAAGGTCTCAGTTGTCTCAGTAACTCTTCTACCAGCAGCCAGCATACACACAATGGTATTGCAGACCTGCACAGCTGCCAACCACACCAGTTGTCTTGCTTTAGTTACTTTGCACAGAGCTGCATTGATTATCGATGGAGGGGTTGGGTTGGTATTTTTCATACAGACTCTGGGTATTCAATCAGGGAATGCAGAATCAGGTTAAAACAGGGTGATGAAATCAGTCATGACACAATTATCCAACTCTATTTGTTGTGACCATACCTAGATGATCACAAGTATCTGCTGAGTATATATACACACAGAAAACCCCCAGCCGTTTATATGGCATGCATATGATTGCAAAGGGGAAAACAATTTTTGCTATGAGACTTACCGAAGCAGACCAAACATACTCTGGTGTTTGTTCTCACTCCTTTTGCTCAACTAATTTATACCCATCAATGTCACCAAGAGCTGTACGCATGCAAACTGGGGTAAAGACCACCCAAAAACATGCTCAGATGGTTCCATGTTATTACTCTCCAATCTTGTGAAGAAATCAGATTTCAGACTATTTGCAAATGCACTGTTTGCAAATCCCACTCAGCTCTCAATTTTTAAAAGCCAAAGGTGAAAGCAATAGCAAAACTGGCATGGAGTTTAGCAAGGCCAGGTATAAACCTGCGGTCTTTGCTATTAACCAGCTGCGGTAAAAACATTGGGTTTTGGTTTGTTTGGTTGTTTTTCCCCCTGTTTTATTGTTTTTCTAGTAAATCATGATGCCACCAAGAGAGTCAAATAATGCCACAATTCCAGTGACCAAAGAGAAGGTCTCCAGGGCATCATAACTTCCCTGCGCCAACTCCATAGCCATAGCATGGTTTAGAACTATAAAGGATAGTGGGAATTGTTTTTCCATCGAGTCAAAATTTAGGGGTGCTTTGAGCTGCTTTTACTGTGCCATTTTCAGGTGGGATGTACGTGTTCTATTTCTTCGTACAAATGAAGGGAAAACCTCAATGTGGTTGTACCCAGCACTGCTTTAGATACCCAAAACATCTTTTTGAGGAGCAAGGTTTCAGACACCAGTGAGTGTCATCACAGCAGCACAGGTCACTCCAGCAGGAGAAAAAATAGATAGGAAACAGGTATATTGGATAATGTGTCATCACTGTAAAAAAAACTTGTACTTCAGTGCGTGTTTATGGAACAAGCTGGTGCTGGAGGACAAATAAAAGCATGCTTGTTACACAACTAAGCAAGGAGGGTCAGATGAGACAGACAGCTCAGGTTGAACAAATACATCAGGGCAAACTTGGGGCTGACTTTCATGTTTATGTTAGTCAGCTCTGGGGACCACCAGAGACCAACAGCTTTGGTGCTCTATACTGGAAGCACTATGGGGCTGGGGGTTTAACATGTCTGTTTCATATTGGGGCTCATTTTTAGCATAACTTCCATGGCATTTTTACACATTTTAGGCAAACGTTATTTGGACCATGCTTTGCACATCCTTGTGATCCAATATTTAGGACCTGCAACATCTTTTTCCCATGTTTTATGACATTACATAGATCATCCATGCAAGTCCCACAGGGACAAATTGACTGTAGTATAAGATTAACTTAAATTTGGGTTATGGGGGAGAGAGAAATGCTTGCAAAAAATCTTTCAGGGTAGAAATGAGCTTGGAAATGCATGAACAAACACAAAGGAGGCAATTGCCTTTAAAGCTCTTAAAGAAATGTCTGTGATTCCAGGTATTCATGTACTATTGGGTTAAACGCTGGTGTGTCCCTGATGAGGACAGCCAGCTGCCAAAGAGTAATTCCCCTGTGATTTCAACAGGGAAGTACTGTGGTCCTCGATGGAGAAGCTGCAAAACAGCCACTGTAGTGCTGTAGCTGGTTGGGATAACACTCATTTTCACATATAGTGACATGGATTTCTTAGAACTGGTGAACCTTACATCACCTTTCTGGGGCAGCTGCTTTTCTTCCCTGTGGCTTTCACATAATCTGGATATTTGCCCTGTCGAGCACTTTGCACAATAAAAACACACATGAGCACAGCCTTTTGGTGTTGCTCAGTGTCATGCAGTAATGGAGAGCACTCAGTGAGGTTGGCGTGAGGGTTAATCAGGCAAGACAACACATGGGGATTAATGTTACACTGCCTCATTACACTGCTGTTGCCTTACATCACCCCGCAAGCTATTGACCTTCAGATGGAGTCCCAGGAATAAAAAGAAAGGTTTGATCTCTGGGGCTTCTGCTGTGAAACACAACAAAGCTGCTCAAAGGGCCCTTTCCATAAACACAGAAAGGCTGGAGTAAGTGTCTTGCTTTTTTTTTTTCCAAGAAAATTGGGTCCCCAGCTTGCAGTCAGCACAGATCTGTTGAAGCCCGGCTGGTTTGAAGAGAGGTTTCAGTCACAGGAAGGGTCCAGCACTCCAGAAGATGGAAGCCATCAGTTGTACAGAAGGCATTTGAGTGGTGCTGCAAAAGGGGCTCTCCAACCACACACCTTTCTCCAAGCAGATGAGAAGAGAGGCTAAGGGCCACCTCAGGGATGGGGTTTCAGCAGAGAAGATCTCCACTGAACTGCTTTTGCTGTCTTCTGTCAAGAGTGACTTTCTGGAGTGGCACATTGCCTGTCTCCCCTGACAGCTCCAAAGGGACATCCCGCATGGTGTCCCTGCAGCCAGCAGTGACCTTCTTGGTCTTAAGGGGTTTTGGTCAGGGCCTCAAAGAATCACTGCCACAGCTAGTGCGCTCATTCCCTGTTTCTCTGCCTTGGGAGGGAATAGGATGAGGCAATTTAATAACTCTGCAGAGCTCCCTGCAGAGTTATTAACTTGTGCTCCTTTCCATGCCATGGGTGCAAAAGGATGGTCACAACAGGTCTGTGCCCATCCAAAGGCTCCTGTGCTACCTCCTGGGATGCCAGTTCAATCTGCAGGTGACAGCACGCTCGATAGCTACAAACGTGGGGCCACATGCTTCAAACCTTTGTTTTTAAACCTCTTGAACGTCCATCTCAGTCTTGCCCCTACAAAGGCTTTAAAGAGTGCAACGCCAGCAGATCCCATGCTGATGGAAGCCATCAGCACTCAGCCATTACCTGTGATGTCTTTAACCAGTCCTTTGGCCCCAGCCTTTTCTGGAGTCATGGATGAACGGACACTTGCCACTAAGTCTCCAACAATGTCATGGAGAGCGGTAAAATTCTCTAGGTTGAAAAGGTGCGTATCGAAGGGCTCGGTTGCTATTTCCTGTAACTCCCCTTCCACTGCATCCTGCACGCCGATCGCAAACAAGTTTACATGGGCTGATTTAAGGACAGATGATGGCAGAGACACATCATCCCGGGATCGTCCATCCGTTAACACTATTATAACCTGGGGGACACCTTCACTGGCTCTGCTTCCAGCAGCTTTAGTGAGATGGTTCTCGATTAGGTACTCTATTCCTTTTCCAGTCTTGGTGCCTCCCCCCACGTAAGGCATGTTGGCAATATGGGACAGGACGTCTTGGGTAGAGGGGTAGGTATTTAACTGGAATTCTGTGTGGGGGTTTCCGCTGAACTGGACCAAGGCAAAGCGAAAATCATTTCCTCCCACATCTAAAGCTTTTACAACATCATACAGAAACTCTCGAACCAGTTGGAAATGTTCCTTCCCAATGCTCCAAGAGGAATCCACTAGAAATATTATATCAGCCACAGCAACGGGTTTGACAGCTTTAAAAAAACAGATGGGGATTTAGGATTTTCTATCAGTCAGCACAAGCATCCTCCTCCTCCTCCTCACCCGAACAGCCTCTTGCGCACGGTGAAAGTGAAGCTCGGCATCCCCTTATCATCTGCAGCACAGCAGGAGGTGCTGGAGAAAAGCCAGACAGCCATCAGCACCCTGACACCACAGGCACTGAGGGACAGGAGAGGACAGCATGCAACCTACCCTTCCCAGGGAGGAGGAGGCAAGATGCTTCTCCCCTCCTGGACCTCACTGCACAGCCCTAAGCCATACCCCCACAGCTACACGACTGACCTCAGGCTTGCTCAGCCTCCAGCTGCCCACGGCCACATGCAGACTTTTTGCTGACTCAGGGCTTTGCTGCCTCTGTGCAGTGTTCAAGGCAGGAAGGGCTGCTCAGTTTAAGCATCCTGGGTGTTGGCATGAGTTTTCCGTACTTTTCCTCCTCCTAACACGCACCTCATGCCACCAGCTCTGGTCCCAGTGCCTTTCTAGAGGTTGATGGCAGTGTTCTTCTCGCTGCTAAAGCTCTCCAACACATGCAAACAGGGCAACACGGCTCTGCCCAGGAGAAAACCTGCTTGGGGCCAGCCGGGGTGCACATCCCGCATCTCTGTCCCTCGCAGAGCATCCTCAAAGGCACGCCGTTGGCCAAAGACATGCATGGGAAGGCACCACACACATTGGCCAGGGTCTGAAAGGACCCTCAGCTGGGTGATAGCTGAGAAGAAGGTGAACCACAATGGACCATCGACATGCACATTAAAACCAAAAGGTGTGAACTACTGGAATATCTGTACAGGCGAAGTCACGAAAAGCAGCACAGTCTTACCTGCCTGCTGCTGGGCATGAACCAAGCAACAGCCTGAGAGTAGGAGGTAAAACACTGCCTCAAAGGGCAAGTGTCGGTGTTTCCTCATTTTGGCCTTTTATCCGAGTTTTCCTTTGATTATCCTTATTTTGAAGCACCCAACGTGAGACCTAAGGGAGGAAAACAGGGAGAGTGAGGAACAGTGGCAGTGCTGGCCAGGTATGTGTGAGGCACAAGAGAGAAAAGCCAAACCATGGGGTTTTGCAACGCTTTTGTGCACTTTGATTGGGGGGGGAACAACCCACAACTCTAATGCTGCACAGAGCCTGCTCCTAGTAAGCGTTTCTTTGGAAGAGGAATCATTGCTCACATCATTGACATTTAATCACCCCTGTGGGCTTGGATAGCTTTCTTCTTGCCTCTGCTGTGCAGGTAATACCTAATACATAGGAAAATGGTCAGCTCAGGTTTCTACCACCAACTCTCATGTCTGTGGTGGCCTCTCACCTGCCTTACCCTCCCATGAATGACCAGCTCCAGTGCCTTGGTGAGTGTGTTTCCTCTTCCTGCTGCCCTTTCTTAAGTCTTTTTTCATGCACACCATGACCGTGACTTCCCTGAGCATCCCTTTTGCCTCAGCTCACCTCTTCAGCTGCCCCACACATACAAATGGATGTTTCATTACTCCAGGTCCAAGTGAGCCACATGATCAGGAAGAAGCCCTTGGCCTCCCTCGGGCTCACAGCCTGATCATACTCTGGAAAGGCACCAAGAATACTATTTCATATGTTGGAACCAGAAACAAAACTTAGGCAAGTTTCTTATCTGGGCTCCCCCTGGTGAGCCTCCTGAACCAATGCCTTCTGCAGTAGAGCTGTGGTTCTGTCATCATAAAGACAACCAATTTGTTTTTTCACATCAATTTCCAAGCCTACATAGCAGAAGGCAGCAAGGTTCATTTAACTGGAAAAACATCCTCTCAGAAGAGAATCCAGTGATTTAATACTTTTCATTCCCCCAAAAGAGCTCAATTACTCAAATGAGCCAAAAGTGATTCACATCCATCAGGCTATTGACTGTCACTGTTTGAAAATGACCCCTCAGTTTTCTTATTACCATCCTAGCCAACTCTACCAATCCAGAGAGTGCAACCAATACATGAGCCTTCAAGCACTAGGGGGAGCACTAAGCCCCTGTTTAAGGAAAACCACCATAGTTACAGAGATGGACATCACTGGCAAAGACAGAAACAGAACTAGGTGAGAGGAATAGGAGCGTGACCAGCAGGTCAAAGGAGGTGATCCTGCCCCTCTACTCTGCTCTCATGAGACCTCATTTGGAATATTGTGTGCAGTTCTGGTGTCCTCAACAT
>JASSUY010010016.1:0-22332 GCA_032466535.1 Forpus xanthops | reverse complement strand
TCCCGTCATTCCCCCCCCCCCTTTTCCTTTTCCCCGTCCCTACTCCCACTCCCTTTTTCCCCTTCATTTTGCCTTCCACTTTCCCTTTACTCTCCCTCTCCTTCCCACAGGCATTCCATAGGTACAGGCAATTCAATCACAGGAGTTCAGTCACGAGGCAAGGACATGTAATAAAGAGAATAAACAAACAGTGGTCTATGAATGGAGCTGAAGGAAGAATAAACATGAACTCAACCCCATTATTTGCTTTCCTTTGTGCTTTTTCCATCTGGATACAGAGGAATGTGTGCCAACAAAGCTGATAGGAAAGCAGACAAGTGGGTTTTCAATAAGCCACTTTTCCAATGCTCCTCAGAAAGTTCCAGGTTTCTGGTGGAGGCACATTGGTGCTTTTGGAGGTAGCAGAGCTCACGAAACCACGTTTGGTTGAGTGCTGAGGATGCTGATGTGTGGGAAGCTGCAGCCAGCACACACACATTGGTTTCCACATAGATTTGAATGCCTACTAGCAGAAGGTGTTGTGCAGCTGCACTGGTTAACGCATGTTAATTAGATTGTCATCAACTTACTCAGTCTTTCTTTTGGAAAGGTTTGGGTTTTGATCTTTACCTTTTGGGGTATTTTTTGAATAGTAAAATGCAGCTCCTGCAAAACAAGACATGCCCATGTGAAAACGTTGACCTTAGTTTTTGTAATAAGGGAAGGGGAACTGCAACAGTTTGATTTGCTGGTTTGAAACCAGCATATTTCATTTGGCTCAAGCAGACTAATGTTGCTTTAATCTTTTATTTATTACACTTCTGGATCTGGTTCAACCTTAAACTGTATATTTCTTCGGAAGGTGTCTCATGGAATTGTGGCTGAGATATCTCCTCTACCCCACAGCGCTGACCTTGCTGGCTAAAGCAGTTTCCCAATGCAGGGTGGTCTCCCCTTGGAGAGGGGTGGGTGATGTACCTTCCTGGTGCCTCGTGCCTGCAGGCATATCCTGTGCTCTTTGCAGCTTGCCAAAACATTGCCCCATCTCTGGTCGAGATGATCATTGCTGTTCAAGACCACGTTCACACTTGCTTCATGGAAAAGCACTAAAGCTTAAATAAAGGTGCAAAAGCCACAAACTTAGCTTTAAAATTTAGCTTTTAACTCAGGTTAAAGTCTGGCCAGTACAAGTGGCTGGGTAACTTCTCCTTATTGCAAACTCTGTAGCAAACTGAAATGCAAACCAGGAGCATTTTATGGCTGCTAGCAGCTTCAGCACCCAGACCTGCATTTGAAGAAGCATCTGACTTTCTCTTTTTAATCAATCTTAAGGTTTCATTGGTGGCTGAGGCTTTTCCAAAGGACAGCAGGAGGCCACCACTGACGCAATTCACCCTGATGTGTTTTCATCCTGTTTCCCACAATTACCCCTGCTGCAGCCACAAAAGCATCTCTGGGCATTATCAAAGATGGTGAATGGCAGACCTGCATGTAAATCCAGACCTTGGTCCTCTGCAGGATGAACTTCAAATGGCAAAATAATATGCCATAGCTAGTACACTGTTTGTGAAAAGATGCTAATAAGACTGTGTCAAGGACAGTGGTAATTACTGTTAGCCTCTCTGGTATCACTGCTTGCTTCTTTTCATATCACAGTAACAAGATATGATGGGGGTCGTACCTGAATCAAGTTCATCCTTCCAAGGGCCCTACTGGCTGGTCTGTCTACTAGGGAACACAAGGAGTGAGTGGTTTTGGTGGAAAATAGGCCACATAGGCAACCAAGTGATCCTGGATGGGCTATAAACCTAGTACATTATTACCGTGAATTAATGAATAGGAAGTGTGTGGCTTTGGCAAATGTATTTTCCGTGGCTTAAGCCATCAATCGACCAATCATTCACTTGACATCTGGCAGAAGAGGGAAGAAAATCCACTCTTTTGTGATAGATTGAAGACTTCATAGCAAAGAGGATGCCAAAATCTGTTCTTTGCTACACAGAGACAAGTAGAGTACAAATAATCCTCATGTCAGTTTGGTCACTTAGATCCCATACCCATGTAAATGAGAAGAAAGCATGTGGCTGCTGAACTCTCTGTTAGCTTTATATCCCCATTCAGGTCTCCCTGCTTTGTCATTCTGTTCTCCATGCCTTTCCTCAGCAGAATGGTTAGCTGCTTCTTGAACTAATTCACTTTATGTGCATTTTAATTGCACCTGGCATCCTCTCCCACATCTTCACTTGGGCTTTCCCTTAATTCTTCCTTCTCTTCCGCTTTCTCAGAAGATGTTCTCCATGGTATTAAGGCTGGATTTACTTCTGAGAAGGGAAAAATACAAAGTCATAAAAATCCTTTACAGTTCAAATTAGACTTGAGTAATGTATGTAGACAAAGACAGCTTTACCTATACCAGTAAATGGAGGATCTGGGAGTCTGACTACCTTTTGCTTTATTACTCAGTGGAGAACTGATGTATTTCATTATGATCAGGGACAAAGTAAGCAATGAGCTCAGTGCTGTGGGCACGGTGAAGATGAATAGAGGATTTGTGGGTCAGCCAGTCCTCATGGCTTATTGTGCCTCAGGGCTTTTCCTTTGACTTCAGACTTCAGCCACTTAAATTTCTCTGCCTCTGCTTCTTTGCATGTGACAGGTAAGAAAAATGCATATGTGCTTTGTATGGTAAATGATAGGAAGCATTTGAAATGGTGGCAAGGTTCATCAGAAACCTTGTCGCTGGAGAACAGAGACAAGGATAAAGGATATAAGATGAATATAAGGGTGAAGAGCAGAGACAACTCAGATGGTCTCAGATCAAAGGATCCTTCTCTTTCCCAAAGAATTCCCATGAAATCTCATGCAAGAACCTCTAAATTAGGAAAATAAGCATTTGCTTTATCTTTAGATCAAGGATTAAAATATAGGATGATTTGAGTTAAGAATTGTATTCTGTGCATCAGTTTCCCCTCTCTTACGGCAACTACAAGCAATACTGCTTCTTCACTGTGTCCCTTTTGGTGTCCAAGGCCTGTCTTTATTTCTTATATAGACCAAGACTAATGGCTTGATTGAACCCTGAAGCTTTGAAAAGTAAACACTCTGCCATTTAGTAAGTTGTTTCCTTCACCAATAAACAACTTTATCTGGTAATGGAAGAAAGTAGATGAGAACATATCTGAAAGAAAGGGTGTTAATAGGTTAAAATGAATCCTCCCACCTTTCCTAAAGTGAATGCGCTTTTATCTGAATAGCTTGATTGCAGTTGGTTATGTAAATGAATTGTTAATATCTACACATACTTTATTCTGTTACAATGAAGTCACAAATCAAATTAGGACAAAGATTTCTCTTTAATTTCTGCGCTTTTCTTCTCCTTTTTTTCAGTTACTGTACTTTATGTAGTTTTTCATCTCCATCTGACAGCTTATTAACAGGCTCAAAACTCACAAATTAGCATTTCTTAAAGCCCACAATGAGAAGCAATGCAAACAGTTCATCAGTATATGTATTTCCTCTCTACTTCAGTGGTCTAGTGACAGATATTTAAACTTTAACCTCAGCCTCTTTCTAGTCAACTTTTGGGCAAATCCATCTCCTTTCTTTACAAAGTAAAGTACTAACAAAGTCACACATGGGGGGGGGGAGAGTAAAGTCATTACCTCAGCTGGGTTCTGTCAGCTTAAAGCAGATGCAGACATTTAAATAGATGATGGAGAGGGCTGGGGAGCACAGCTCTTTAGGACACAATGGGAGCCCCCTCTTCCAACCTGCCTGTCTATATACGTCAAAAGGAAAAGCAAATGATAAGAAATAAAAGCCTTTTGTTTGCAGCAGATATAACCCATGCTTTCCAAAGACCAGAGCAATCCAAGAGAATTTAAATGGGGAGATGTTCTGTAACTTCAGTATACCCTATGGAATGGGTAATAATAATTTAGATGTAGAAGGCACGCTGAGAAATACAATTTCCATTGCAGCAAATCAGGGTGGGGGAAGAAATTAGTATGATGCTGTTTGTTCCCTAACTGCAGAAAGGCTTTCACAGGGGATAGCATCAATTGCTTGTGCAGTGATCTTGTATGCTTTTAAAATGAGAACCTGCTCTCTTTATGGAAGGTGATGTTGCAGCTGGACACAGAATCTCTGCAGATTAGGTCAGACTTCATTCTAACTCTAAGTGTTTTATTTTCTTGCTGATAAATTCTTCTTCCAACACAGCTCACTTTTTTCCTATTCTTTCACTATCCCATTGTGCACTTTCATTTGGATTTCTGTGGAGTACATTTTGGAAATCCAGCTGATTCTTTAGTCAGGTAAAATCAAGCATGCAAGAGAACTTGAGAAATAACTGGAATAAGAAAACTCAAGGTTGATTATTTGTGACCATGTCACAAAGTTTGGTTGTTCTTCTACCTGCTTTGAAATCTCTCAAAAGTAAGATGCTCTGCCCTTTGTAAGGGTGGTTTATGGTCACTTTACTATTATAATGACATTTTTCTTCCCTACAATGAGAATGGCTACAAAGAAGAGTCAAATGGGGGCGTTTTGATCTAGTTCAGACAGCTTAAATGCTGTCGAAGACCCTGTGTGTTGTGGTGCCTATGGACGGGCTTGTAGCACTCAAAATGAGCAGCCAAAGCAACCCTTGCCATCTGGGTTATGGGACATGGACTGAATAACCCAGTGTAGCAGGAAGGGTTTTTGGGAGGATCCCAGCTGTTGTGCTTCATTGTTAAAGCCACTTGAGAGCTGAGAAGATTCTCCTGCAATGTAGGTTCCTGCTCATTTATCTACTCTAATTGTTCTCACATTTTTTCCTTGGAAGCCCATTATAGCAGTTTCTGAGAGGCAAAGAACCAGACCAAATAGGTGAGGATCCAGCTATTCTGTTCTTGTTCACCAGTTGCTTCCCCCAGTATAAAGCTGCCTTTCCTAGCCACCACACCAGAATTAGTCCACTGTGACTCTACATGTCCTTTTCCTGAAGGATTTTAAATGACGTTTGCTCATTTCCATGGTAAATCAGCATTTTTTGGTGCAGAGAGTATTTTAATGAGAACTACTTGAATTACAATCTTTTGTAATTGTCTGTCAAATGTCACTCTAAGTGAGACCCACCCAGCTGTGTCTCTCATATTGAGTTGTCAAGTTTCTTTGTAGGGCATAAAGGACAGAGATCCTGTGTCTTTCAGTGTGTCTTCATGGGAGGACTGAATCTTATCAATAATACAAAGTTAATAACAGACTAGTATGTGTCTGTACCTGCAGAAAACCTCTTAATGACAAGTCCCTGCACGTGTGCATGGCCAGAAGACCAGTGGTCATGTATAAGCAATGGAGCACTCATCTTGTCATGTTTTTTTTGTAGTCTTATATGCATTCTGCTTGAACAAGAGCCTTGAGGATTGGTTCCTCTCTGAGAACAATGCAGGGGAAGAGGGACATCTCTCTCTTTCAGCAGTGAGGCTTTTACTTCACTTACTGCCCTTGAGCTTTGCACTCATGTCTACTTGGTGGGTGAAAGACAGCAAATCTGTGCTCATGACTACCTTTGCATGGCATTCACTTTGCATGCATGGATAGGATTTTTTAGGATTACAGGGTCAATTGTGTTCCCTGTGTCCAGCTTAGAGATACACAGTGAATGTGGGTTGTGGTGGGAAGAATCGTAGGAGAGCAGTCCCTGTTTGGCTCACCTTGTTGTTTTGCACTGCTTCAAGATCCTGGAACAATTGGCACAATTAGACATGCAGAACTATTTGAGCAGCAATACATAGTCACAATGGAGCAATTAAGACAATTACTGTATGTTTTATGTAACAGGACAAATGGATCTTGCTATTAAAGTCTTTGAAAGTCTCCTGTAAAAGCTGTAATAATGCATTAATATATTAATCCTCTTAATCCTAGTCAAACTACCCAAGTATTTCTGTGAAAGGGTTGACAGAAGATCTCAATGCTAAAAGAAATAGCAGCAACCACTTGCTGAAGTTGCTTTTTAACCCTTTCCCTATGTGAGGTGTTGCAAATGACTTTGGTTTAGTGGATGAAGGGAAGGAGTAGAGAAAATTTGGAAAGCCTATCTTCACCTTTGACTTAGAACAGGTTCTCTGGCTCATGGACACCCATTCCTATTGCATGCAGTAAAAATACAGTAGGTTCTCCTGAGCCACAAAACAGAAAGGAGAGGACTGTAGACAAGAGTAAACTAGTGGGATTTGGTGATACAGAATCCACCCAGCCAAAGAGCAATCCCAGCTAGTGCTTTCCCCTGCATCCTAGACCTCTTATCACAGATATAGCTTGCATCAGATACGTTGGAGACCTGAATTGAGACCGTACTTGGAGAGTCAAAGAGGAAGTAAATATAGAATTAACCATAAATTGAAAAACTTGTATAAAATAAAGGTGCAGGTAGCACAGTTTCAAGATCATGGAGAAAGGAGGGAAGAAACAAAAGAAAACTGTGTTTCTATTTGCCCATGCTTAGATTACATCCAAAAAGACTTCTGACTCTCCATTATCCAGCTGGAAAGCCATTAGCAATACCAACTTTGTCATAGGCCTGGGTCTCCAGCTCTTAGACAAAGCTCGTATTGTCAGACTGCGATCAAGTGAGAGGATGCTGATTTGGATACAGGAGTTTTGTATGTGGCTGGTGTTTTGCTTTCCAAATCCTGCCTGGTAAACTATTCCAGCTGCATCTCTCCCCAGATGGATATCTTTAGTTCCCATCATAACTTCAAATTAGTGTTAACCCTCCACCCATCACAGTACTGTCAGCCTCAATTCTTTAGTAACTCCTTAACAAGTTGTTAACCTATTGTAAGACAGCAGACTTTTTTCTGCCTGGCACAGCAATGCTGAAATCTCAGTGTGAAGCCTTTTTCACAGAGCCAACCCTCCATTTCATAGCAACCCAAAATTGCCAATCTCGTTTCTACAATAATATCCATCTCAGCGATGCAAGTAGCTCATTAATAGGTCTTAATTGAGATGAAACTCAATGGCTAAGCAGCCACTTCAGAAGATAATGGGTGTGAGGTGAGTGACCCCTGTTCAGTCTTGTAGAGTATTATAGTACTTGGATTTTCAGAACAGCCTAGGGAAATTAGGCACAGAATAGCTATTGCATTTCACTGAGGATGGGCTACCTAGCCTGGATTACAAAAATAAAGCCCTCAATTTTAATCTTTCTATGTTTTAGATGTTGATCTGAAAGCCCAAGCTAATTCTTCTTCTCCTAATTTAGAGTTTCACAGATCCCTTAAGGTCTGTGAATTTGTAGATGTTAGTTTAGTTAAGTAAAGTACTGTCTGCAAGCCATGTATAAGCGAAGACTCTGCTTTCTGCAGTATCTCAAAACTACAAGGCAAAACAAAAAGGTTTTGAACCCTCTCTATGGTAGATTCTATAGTTAACAAGTGCCCTTCTATTTTAAGACACATCTTTGTGATAAATGCTGCCTTATCTTCACCTGTATTGATTTATGTTGATTTGCAACAGATGAGTATCTGTCGCCTCATACCTAAAGGTTTCAGAGACTTCCACAAAGCAGTGAGAAAATGAGAAGAGAGGGGTTATGATCTTCTTTCTGTTAATGGTTTTTGAAGGGAAGTTTTCTCAATAAAGCCCCAAAGTTTATGCTGAGGGGTGGTGTGAAATGGCTTCTAGAGAAATACAAAGTAGGCTGAGGGTGCAGTGCTGTGGGGGAGCACAGAATCTGCCCACGGAAGAGGAACCTGGAAAACTTGCTGAAACCAGGCCATCAGCAAAGCAGGTGCTGCTTATGATCTTGTAGCAAATTAGGAGTTGGCTATTTGAAGTATGGAGGTATTGGGGGTTTTAGGCTGTCTTTGAGTTAGTCACTCAAAGGAGGCAGTCATACAAGGCCAGTGTTGGGGCTGGCTGGGGTAGGGAAGGGGACTTTGCTGCCTGATGTCCCTAGCATGGTGATCTTCTCCAGCAAGAGAATAGCAGCTGACAGCCACTCATCTACCCATGAATGGCTAATTAAGGTAAAAACTCATCTGGCAATACAGTTGCATTTTGATCTCTGAATAGCAGGCTATGTGCAATACAGAGGATGATTCAGCCAGGACACCTTAGGGGTTGTCAAACTGGGGTTGGTGAGTCAGTGTTCACAAATCTCTCCCTGTCAGAAGGAGGTTGTAGCACCCAGGCCAACCTTTGGCATGCACCAAAACTGGGTTTATGCATCTTAATTTAAGTAACACACTGTGGGAGGGCTGGTGACCTCGCTCCTAATTCTGGGAGCAGAATATGTTTACTGAAATTAAGGTTATCGATTGCAGTGATTCTTTTCCATCAGCCTATTAATACTCGTTTTATGTAACAGGACAAATGGATCACAGTGTAAAGTCTTTGAAAATCCCCTGTGAAAGCTGTAATAATGCCTTAATGTATTAATCCCCCTAATCCTGTCAGACTCCCAAAGAATTTCTGTAAAGGCTGACAGGAAATCTCAGTACTAATAGCAAGCCCAGCAGCAGACACTTTTCAATAGGTGGGTTTTAACTATTTGTCCCTCTTCTGGCTTTAAAACAGTTTTCAGTTGAGGGTGAAGAGAACTGCAGTTTGTGAAGCACAGGGAAGGGTTTTAAGCTGTTTTGTGGATTGGGTTGTCCTTTAATTTACTTCATGTTAAAGCAGAACTAGAGCTGGATGCTGACATGAGGGTGAGGATCAGCATTTTGCACCCTTTCTTCTCTGGTTTTTGCTGTTTTTCATGTGCGTGCACTTTGCTCTTGTCATTTTTCTTTGGTCTTTGCCAAGTGTTTGTATACTCCAGTGCTTTCCCATGTGGGATGGTGATATATACCTTTGTCTCCTGGGCTCTAATTGCGTTGCATGCTCCTGCAGGTTTGACATGCTTTGCAAGCAGGCTTGGGGATGCTGTTTCTTGGGGTTACAGGATAGAGATGCTCTGCCAGAATGCCCTGGTATTTCAAGTGCCTGAGTGTAGAGAGTAATTTTGAAAAGACAAAAATCAGATAGTGCCATGTTAGCAACAAAATGACAGAGATGTTTTGAAAGGTGGCACCAATTTCATGCATGTTCTTAGTCTATAATTTAGATGGAGCTGGAGTGTTTAGTCTGTAGGACTTTGTTTCTTTCTGCCTTCACCTTTTCTTTAACTCATAAAGAAAATGACATTCTATGTAAAATGTAATAACCAAGAATGAATCCTTTAAAGTGCAGCATTATCTTTTCAGCACACATTTCCCCTGCACCTCTCCTAATTATTTGATTAAATATGTGCCTTAGTGGGTTTAGTGTTTGCTGGAGTGATCAGGATGAATTCATTTTTCTTGTAGTGAACAGAAGATAGTGCATTTGGGGATCCTGTGTAATTACATCCCTTTGTGAGAGGGGAGGGAAAAACAAAATAATGACAGCTATGCAGTATTAGTGCAGGCCATGTATTGACTCCAAGTCAGCTTTTGATTCCATTTACAGCAGTGCAAATGGATAGTCATTTCAGTAAATCAGCAGACTTGCTCTGAGCATAAAATCAGAACCTATATGCTCCTGCCTGTTATCTCTAGCATGGCTGGTGGCTCTGCATCTTCTGCCCAGTTAGTTTAGAATCAGTTCTTTCTATTCAGAGTAAAACCAGTGGAAAATGAAGCTCTCTCTTAGTATTCACACCCCCTTGTCCCTGACTGCAGCTTTCCCGTTGGAGCAGTGGTGAAGGAAGCGAATCATAGGATAATAGAATATTTAGGTTTGGAAAGAACCTTGAGATCATTCAGTTCCAAACTCCCTGCCATGGGCAGGGGAACCTCACACTAAGCCATGTCACTCAAGACTTCATCTAACCTGGCCTTGAACACTGCTGGGGATGGGACATTCACAGCATCCTTGGGCAACCTGTGCCAGTGCCTCATCACTCTCACAGTAAAGAACTTCTTCCTTATATCTAACCTGAACTTCCTCTGCATAAACTTAAGCCTGTTCCCCTTATCCTGTCATTATGGTCCCTAATGAAGAATCCTCTCTCCAACAGTCTGGAGTTGCAGACAGCAGAAATGGGCTTACTTTGTATTCACAAATTAGAACACCCTGATCCCCATTATGTGCGTTCCTGTTCTCTCCTTTTATGTGCCTGTATCTTCTTTGTCTGGACTCTGGACTTGGACACACAACTCTTGGTGCACTTCAGCTGGGAACTCCCATGATGAGCAATGGAAAACAAATTAACAGGGGGTGGGGGAAATGTAGTCCACCCACTGCACATACCCTACATAGGAGAACGCAAGCACAATGAAGACAGAGTAAAAATGCCTGCGAAGTGCTGTAGCATCATTTATTAATCTCTGGTTTGGTGTACATGATGTGCAAAAGTGTACAGTTTAGTGGTTTTCATGTAAAGATCAATGTTTTCCCTGGGTAGGCGGCATAATTGTTTTCTGACAAGCTTAAACTCTGAGTCACCACCAAAACACAAAGCTGGGATCCTGGAAGGTAGCTCACATGAACAGCATCTCCAGCGGGAGGGCTCTCTGGTTGCTCCAGGCAGAGCCTGGGTGTGCTGCATGGCTCCCCACTCTCCCAAGCAGATACACCAGCTTAGCCTGACTCATGCATTTTCCACTCTATCCTGTGCATTGATAGTTTAGTTGAGCTACTTTTGCAAGAATAGCATTCAATATTTTCCTGCTTAATGCCTTAGCAACAGCATTTTCTACTTTTTTCTTCTTATTTTTTACTAGTGCAAGATGCTGTGCCAAGAAAAATCTCAAGCTCATCCAGAAAGGATTAACTAGGTATCATAGCAATATCCGCCAGTTTACCCACAGAAGAATGGAAATAGTTTCCTTTTGTGCAACACATTTTAGAAAGTATTTCACCTTAGCTCTTCTGTTGAGACTATTTGTAGACCGGAGATAAGTCTTTGCAAAGAAATCGATAAGAATTCATGCATGCACAACTTGCATCAGCCTCCACAGGACATTAGGTACTGCATTAACATAACTGAAAATTGGAAAGTTCCTTTTTCAATAGAGTAAAGATAACTACTGTTAAGTGCTTTTTCAGATGTGTGTGGGAGTCCCACATAAGGAGGTAGACTATAAAATACAGTTTTATAGGTACATTGTTTTGTACAAGCTTTGAATTGCAAGTGTTGCCAAAAGATAGCATCAGAAATTCATGACACATTAGACTAGCTTCATTAGAGACAGCCAGAGCTTTAGACTTCATCTAGAGAATTGTAAATGATCAATCTGTCATCTCTTTACCTGTTGATCAAATAAGGATGAGAAAGAAAGGAACTTGTAGGTCTGGGACTGAAAAAGAAGAGATGTCTCTTTGGTACCATGAAATGTACCCCTAATTAGTATGGGAGTGTCAACAAGACATAGAACCTCGGAAACAGGAATTCAAGGGAGAGTAAATATCATATAAATCATAGGCACTATCGGCCTAGGGATTGCAGATTCCCGCAACTGTTTTAAATGATACCTCTGTTCTGTTGCTGACGCCTGTGTTCACTGTCCTACCAAAGAATGAAATATGTTATACTTGTGGTTAAAAGGTTAAAAGTTAAAATATGGAGTATTTTACTGTCTTGTGATGGGTTTAAAATCTGGGCCAAGTTTGCAATGATCTGTGACAAGTCAGTACTGTAGCTTAGTTTTATTATGCTGAAAATCTACACTGCGAGGCATATTCCAACATAAAAGAAAAGCACCGCTACAGCTAGAATTGAAACCAAAGGGAAAAAACCCTTTCTGTCAGTAAATGTTCATGCATTTCTATTCTGAGATGTAAAAATAAATAAACCAGTCCATCAAGCTTCCCTTTAAGGTACAGAGGCAAGTGTAGCTACTGGTACCACTTTTGTGCTCCTTGCCTCAGAGGACTGCTGAGATTTAAGCAGTGGAAGTGGCAGTCCTCTGGCCAGACGCAAGACCATGTTTGCCACAGCCCTTTCTGTCATACCTGCCTTTCATAAAGGGTTTTACATCATGTTACCCTTTACGAGAGCTTGAGCTGATGCTCGAAGCGTGCATTCAGTTCATAATGCTGGAAGGAAAGAAAAGTGTGTGTTCTCTGACAGTGCTGCATGCAGAAACCTTGTGATGCTTCAGTATGCGCATGAACAGATAACAGTCAGTCTCCATCCTATAAACTAAATACATGTTGTACTGTGTCATGCTAGTGGGGGATTTCATAGCTGCTAACCTCCTCCCATCCCAGGTAGTGCTACACTTGCCTGCATCTGTTAATTACTGGTGAACTTGTGGGAAGCTTGTTGGTATTTCTGTTTGGAAAAGTACTTGATGGCTGTTGAATGTGAGCCACCACATTGGGGCTTGTGCTTGTTTTCATTCATCAGAGCATATGTTTAGTTTCTTTGAAGAGGGTTTTAACCTTCTGCTTAGTAGGTATTGGCTGAGGTTTATCTATTTTATCAAATAGCGAAAAACTAGAACACTCTGGAATCTGTTGTTGACCCAACTGGCAAAACTTATTGCTCTTTGAGCTCTTCTTAGTGACGGAAAATCTAAAGCAGAAAAGTTGCTCTATAGCTTGGTGTGGTCTGACTCATTTGTCATCATTCTCACCAGGGAAACCAGCAGCTGAACTGGCTGTCAGGACTGAACTCCTACGAGCAGCCTCTCTAAAGTGGGGTTGTTGAACATGTGGGGGAAAATCTTTTAGTAATATTACCTTTGGTGTTCAGTTGGTTGCCAGACTATGACTTTTCAGAATTGGCTCATGATAGAGCCTATCTCACACTTCATGTCTGCAGTTGGAGTGATATTGCAAGTGTCTGATTGGAGATATTGGTAACTCTGAAATTTAGGTTTATAATGGAGATACAGAAAATCCTCCATGAAAAAAAAAAAAACAAACCATAATCCATATCCTTTATTCCTTCAGAAAATCCTATATATGGATTTCCACTGTGACACAGATTCTCAAACCCCACAGTTACTTGACTGAAAATGAAAGAAACTCTACTCATGAAATCATATGATCCTTCAATGGAAAAAAACACTTATGTTATAGAGATGATCCGTTCTGTGGTATATTTATACTGTTTTATAGAAACATGCTTGTGGGGGCATATATTTCCTTCAGTAATTACATGCTCCGTCGTGCTCTGAGAAGAAAAAAAAAACATGCCAAGAATAATTCCAATAAATATTAAGGCCTTGACATAGCTAGTATTGCAGTGATGTGGTTTTCTAAGTGCAGAAAAATTTCCCAGCTCTTTGGTACGTCAGAAAGGAATAATGAATGCAAATGCTGTTGATGATAGTCATTAAAATTCTGCAGATGAAAAATGACTCACCCCTTCGTTAATTCTAGCCCATTGCATAGAGAACCTGTGAATGCCTTTGTCAGTGACACTGTTAGCATTGGAAAACGAGAAGAAGGCTCTTGAGTAGCTTCCCTGTTCCTGAGAAACTTTGTCCTTGTACGGTAGCAAGTTTTTCTGACTGCCAAAATGATGAAAGCCATTTAAGCACCTTGGATGTGTGAAATGGCTCCAAAAATAACAGCCGCAGATGACAGTGGGATTGGGATGTGGTATGAAAGGGTCAGTGATGGTGCTGATCGTTACGGTTAAGAAAGGAATATCACCTATGTTCGTGAGGGAATTTTGAGGCTCCATTGTGCTCGCTTCTAAATAAAATGTCTCTGGAGATCTTGTGATATAAATAGGAAAGACTGACAAAAGATGAGACTGATTTTAGGGACAGAGAATTGAAAAAGTGAAGGATTATTGTTAATCTTGAAGCACATTGAAGCCCTGCTCACAGTCCAGGACCTCATCTGTGGTGGATGGAGCAGGACAATGAATATCTATCAGATGTTCTATGATTCTATGGGGAGGCCATAGGGTCATCCTGCGGGAAACCAGAAGGTGCATGGGAGGCAAGGGAAGACGAGACACTTGGAAAACTGGATTTGCATTGTCCTTGGAACAATGTGTCTTTACTGCTCATAGGATGTTTCTTGGTAGCTTAGTATAAAGAGACCAGAAATGGGAGGACAAGTTGGTTGAAAATAGCAGTAGCAATAATTTGTCTTTGACAGAGCTGAAGTCCTTTATTTTCATTTAATTGGATAACGTGAGCTACAACGTTGCGGTTTGCTAATTTGTTGCACCAAAATGTGATTAGAAGATGTTTTGAGACCAGGTGATGAGGAATTTTAATAAGACATTTCTGAGGTGAGGCTGTGCCAACACTGAGGGTTTTGTTACAGTATTTGAAGCTCATTGTGACTCTAATGATGTTACAAATGTGAAAGTGAGATAAATATAAATGAATTGCTATTGAACCAGTGCAACAAGCAACTCTTAAAGTGTTTTGGGACATAGGTAAATGAATATGTAAATTAAACGTTTTGGGTTAGAAAAGGACATGTCTGAGGAGTGGCTCTTTGGAGGTTCTTTGGATCATCATCAAGGATGCCGATCATATGGAGCTTTTACATATGTTAATCATCTTGTTCTTCCACGCCAAAGAGGCTATGAATATAAAAGTGCTAACAGCCTATTACCAAGTTGTTTGCAAGAATCCTCATAATAGAAACATTAACGGTATAGCTTAATTTCTACTTAAATAAACCTACAACTTTCTGTTGTAACAGGAGTGTGATTGGTTGGAATTAGATCTGTCTAACCAGCGTAATTAGGAGGCCTTATCTCTGTTTAGTCTGATCATCAACAAGAGGTTTAAAATGGAAATAACTTGGTTTAGGGGTAATGGATAGGAAGTAGCTAAGGTATGGTAACGGAACAGCATGAAAGGGCCAGAGTGGTGGAAAGAGAAAATGATGTTTGCAACAGCATTTGGAATTAACAGAAGTTGCCCAGACTGTAACTTTCCAAACCAAAAGTAAAGCATCTGTCAGGATACAAGATGATGTCAAGGCTCAGTTGATCTAGTTAAGGTTGCCCAACTGTCCTGATGTTTCCTTATATCCCTGCTGTGATGGGTCTCAAAGGAAGAATACCTCTCCCTGACTAGCTTTTGGTTTCTAACTCCTTGCTCACAATAAAGATCATGAGTAGCAATGCTCCATGACCATGGGTGACACAGACTTGCTTTTTTGCATTTCTATTTCCGAAGGGTGAATGAACCTTATCACTTTATTTTTGCACCCTACTGTAGATGATTGCTCTCAGACCTGTTGATCATGGGGTTGGGAAGAGAAACTCATGTTTTCCCACTTGGAAATCACTGAGGCACAAAGTAATGGTGTTGATATTTCCATACAGATTATTTTCTTCCATTTTTTTGTTTTTTTTTTTGAGGAGCACTGCTCCCATGAGCTTGACTTTTGGATGTAATAACACCTAATCTAATTTCTGATGTATTTAACTGAAATCTAATTTCCACTTTTTCTGTCCTGTAAAGAACAACTGGCTCTGGGGATCCCTGATAAAGATGTGGAGGGACCCCCTGCTTCCATATGCAAGGAACTAATCAATTTGCTGCCAGGAGTTTACACTAATATCTGTGGCGATTGCAGCTCACGTATAATGAAGACAAATCCTCTTCTGGCTAAAGATCAATAATTCAAGAGGGGAAAGGGGGATGCAGACTGCAGACGCACCTGCCAATGAAATGTTTTTTGGAAATAAGCTTTAAAAACAGAGTGTAGGACAATTACTGAGAATTAGTGAATGTCCTAGGGGTATGAAGGAGACCCTGTGAATAAAAAATACCTTCTTACACTCTTCCCAAAATTTCTGTTCCTTTCAGGAGTTCCTAGGAGAGATATTTAGAGCCTATTAGAATGGCAGGAAGTCAGCTGTTAATGGGAATGCTAATTCTGGGATGACATCATATGGACCAGTAGTGCTACCTGCATATGTTAAAGGCAAGGGAACTGAGCTGGCAGCTTTGGTCTGATTTCCTCAGCTTGCAGTACCACAAAGCTCTGACATCTTTTGGGGACTAGGAAGCACACAGGGAGGATGGAGCATCTGGGGTGCAGATGTAGAGGTATTGCAGTTCATTTGTTGCATCAACTTTATCTCGATGAAATGGGGACAAATGTATTTGCTCACTGTTAGTACAGACAGTTGGATGAGGACTGAGAGGCAAGCAGGCCCATGAAACAGCTTGGCTGCTGGTTTTGATGTGTTGGTGGGCCTGCCATACCAGTTAATTGACGCATCAAAGAAGACATGGACACCTGGGGGTGACTGTGACATTTTTGCCTCCTGTGAAGCAAGGATGCTGGCTCCCATGGACTCATCTCTGCCCAGGCATGATACCCCTTCATTACGCTTGCCGTGAGTCTTAATATTTTACCACGCATATCTCATATTTTTAAAATATTTATTGGACAAGGTCTTAGGCTGTTGTCACAACATCTTGAATCAAGCATGACAAGGCATAGATAGCTCTGTTAGGCTGTTATTTCTTCTCTTTGGAGTGTGGAAGGGTTAAAAAGCTTCCTGAGACTCTCCTTTTGCTGAGACAAGAGGACTAAGGATGTATTGATTTCAGCCCACTCCCCCCTTCTTTATTTTTGAGTGCTGTGAGCTCTGTTTTTCGCTTGCCCTGCAAAAGCGATTATTCAACATAAATACAGACAGTTTACAGTGTTTACAAGTTAGCTGATGTAGCAAGTCTCCTTGTCATGTGCTCCTAGAATATAGGGTAGGGTCAACGTTTCCAACCTTGAGCATTCAGGAATCACAAGGGAAATGCTTCTTGAAATCACAAGACTGGTTCCAACATCAGGAGAGGATATTATTACTGAAGAAAGGAAAAGGTCCAGAAGTTTGTTGCTCTATCAGAGCCTGTAAGGGAGCACATGGTCATAATTTACACTTTTCTCCTCAATGAAAAGGTAGAGACCCTCACATTGTCTTCCTATGTTCTTTGAATGTTATTACATGGCCCTGGAAACTGTTTTTTTTTAAGGTTAAAACCTCTCAAAATGTGAGACAAGAACACTGAGATGTCATTGCATCAACCCAGCTGCATCTTGATTTTCTTTGGGTACAAAACCAAAGGGGTAGGAAAGTTCTGCTTCCTCCTCAGAAATGTTTTAGCGTGAACTAAAATATTCTGTGCAGTTAACTGAAAATACAAAGAAAGAGCATTCGTATTGTTTATACCCACTACTACTTCACCCTTAAAACTGAAGGTAGGATTATAATGATGTGTGTCTTGGTGTAAGAAAGGGATGACAGGCCTGTAAGGTAGGCTCCGCAGAAACAACCATCACCCCCGGCAGAATCAGTGCAGGAGACAGTCAGGGAGAGAGGCTTGAAAGCTGGACATACCAGCAAACATCCTGCTCTTTCCCTGCTTATACAAGAGAGGAATTTACTAATGCTTCATCTCTAAGGAGTTAGTGGAAACAAAGGCTTGTCAAGGCATGATGCACCTTTGCTGGATATATCCTTTCCTGTGGGTCTTTGGGACACATTTATCCCTGAGATGCTGATTGGTCCAGAAGGGGATTTCATGCCTTGCTCTCTATCAAGGTGGAGATGTAATTTCTTTTGGCTAGGTATCAGGGAGAGATGAGTTGTTTGGAAGAAATAGGAAAGAACTCGTGGAACTTGTTCACATCTCTCCAGATTCCTTTTAGAACATTCCTGGTGTGTTTTCCAGCTATGTGTAAGCTGAGATAATTTTCACTAGAGATTAAGCCAGGCTAACAAATTTCATATCTTGATCGCCTCAATCTCTGCTCTTCTGCAGTGACTGCCCTCAGGGTTCATTCTCTGATGGTATCACCCAAAACCTCTTGGATCAGCGTTCAGGATCCGACACGGCCACAGATATGTTCTGCAGCACTGCCACCGCCAGCTGAGAAAGCACCTTCCTTAGAAAGCTGCAGGGCAAAGAAGACAGAAAATCGTCTCTCTCCATCATAGCATGGTCCCACAGCAGAAAGTGCTGGTGAGGAAGGTAGTGAGTAGGAAATAACCTTCTGCTCTTCATCCTAGCCGAGGTCAGACTGAGAATGTTGGTAAGCATCTGCTAGTCCCTACTGTAATAGCTGGTAGCTGAAAAGAACATCATGCTCCCAGGGCTGACAGCCCAGGAGCTTTAGTCAGTGTTAAATTCACTTTAATAACAATCCTCCATGAATCAGATGGGAAATATTTCACAAGCTTAAAACACCACAGAATCTGCAGGATTCTCTTAAATGGAAGTTCATGAAAGTGAGTGCTGCCCATTTATTTTGAGGTTGGACTCTGAAAGAGAGAGCAGTAATTTAATAACATTGCAAAGCTGTAGCAGAGGGAAACATTAGATCGTTCATGAGCAAGGTCCTGTTCGTTTTCTTTCCCTCCACTTTCATGCTGCAATCTTTTCTACCAGTTGAAGCAGAACAAGAAGCCAGCGTCCCATCTGCCCCTGCTGAAAGTTAAGCTGATATATGAAAAATGGGAGCTATCTGGAAACCCGGTGGACTTGCATGGGATACAGAGACACAGGAAAGGCACATATGCTGCAGCTCCAACTATGTCATTTTAAAGCTATATGTAAAACACCATCTGTGGTGCAGAGACCTCTGCTATGAGGGAGATACACATTCAACCCAGAAAATCATCAACTGAAGTGCTATGAAGTTCTCTATAAGTGTCTTCATTACTCATTGCTCAAGGAAAGTACCTAATATCATGGAACACCATAGCAAGAACTAATGTAGATGTAGTAAGCCAAAACCAACTCTGGTGTCAATGGCTTTAGCTTGACTGCCTTTAGGAGTAGAAGGGGATCCAAGCTCCATGGATCTCACAGATGAAAAGGTGAATTTAGTGGTTCCTCATTGCAACTCCATTCACAAATACAGTGAAGGGGCTGGCATCTGTTTCTATATGATTTAATTTGGGCCATAGTCTTTTGCTTAAACACAAATTTTACAGCAACAGGAAGTCAAAAGGGCAGAGACGTATCCTTCCCTAGCAGGGCTGTGTAATTCTGCAAGGTCATTTGGAGTTACTCCCTTAAGTTTCACTTTCATGTCTTTATCCAGGCAACAGCAGCTTGAAGGCACAAGCTATCTCCCACTCACAGGGACCAAAGACATTAACAACCTATTACTGTGAAAGTTTGGCTAACGAGGAAGAAGGCAAATAACTGTGCTTTCCTGAAACATGGGATACCACTTATTGCCATGAAGTGACCTGATGCAATGTCCATGAGCTTGAAAGGTGCTTAAGTATGATATAAATACCATGCACACTGCTGCTGCTCTGTGGTCAGACCTGGTGGGCAAAGATGAAGTCAAAGCTGTTTTTTTGCTTCTCAGACTCAAATTGCTTATTAGAATTATTTCCTGATGGAGCAAGAAGAAAAGGGGAGGGTGTGGGAATCCATTCCCTGTAGCAGTGGCTGAAAACTACCAGCTTTTACCATTAAATGCCTTGTGTGCGTGACGCTGGGCACCCCCTGCTATGAGGCTCTCCCCTTTCCCAAGGCCCAGCATCTGGGAGCTGGCAGAGAGGTGCTGTGCCTTTGCCAGCAGGAGGGCCCTTGCCAAGTAAGTGGCTCATTAGCTGTTGCAGCAGTGGGAAGCTTGCTATTTAGTTGCCTTGCTTTTGCCTGTAGACTGGGCTTGCTGTTGAGCTTGATGCTCATAAAAGCAGTGGGAAGTTCTGAGGCATTTGCCTCTCAACAACAGGCAGTGGCTCATCCATCCTAGCTCTGGACAGCTCTTTGGTGCTGGTGCAACCATAGCTAGGGAGAAAGAAAAGACCAGGGAAAGCGAGGAGCTGGCATGCTTGCACCCCTATTAAGAGTGCAGTGGTAGAACAGAGAGGAAAAGAAGGGGGAAGATGCTCCTTTTTCTCCCAGCTGTGTTTATTGAGTTTCATCACTGCATTTGGTAGAAATGAGGAAGGCAGACATATCAGCATAGGGTTTACAGGAAATACGGCTATTGAGTGTAGGTTATAAAGGGACATATGAAATATGTGCTGTGTGGTATGTTTTACTGCTGAAGGGATCTATAAAGACTCAACCTATAACCATTAAAGACATTCAGGGCTCCAGGAGGAGTGGGTGTGTATTAGAGCTTGTAAAATCACACAGGTATCTTTGATGGAGGAAGCTCAAGGTACAAAACTAAAAGAGCTTAGAAGGAGGTAGGAGTCCCATAAGTGTAGGACTGGGAACAGGGGAGGTAGGGGTGAGCACAGTGCAGGCAGGACTCCTCATAGTGGAAGGGTTTGCTCCAAGCTGACTGCTTGGAGCATGTTAAGGTACTAGCTGCCCCTTCTGTCTCAGTTCTGGACTTATTCCTGTGTGCATTTCTGTAGCTGGAGCTTCATCCCCACCCAGGGATGAAGGCTGTACTCAAATAAAGCAAGGAGAGTAAAGGGAGGTGCTGCAGATTAAAGACCAGCTTTTCTGGAGAAGTGCACAACTCCTTTGCCTCATTTCCCTTCTGAAGTTCACAGATTTTGACCTTTGCTGGGCAAGTAGCTGCCACTTCATCATTATTAAAATACACAGAGAAATGACCCTGAGCTTGCAGCTGTTCCCATTCTCTCTATTCTAAGTTTCCTATCTCCTCTCTCCTCATTTATATCACAGCCCCCGAAGCACAGGGACTGTGCTCTTTCTCATCTCTCAGTAGCACAGAATGAACCATCAGAGTCAAGCCTGTAATACGATTGTAATAACCTTCCCTAACTTTAACTAAACTCCATTTGTTCCTGCAGAAGCCACAGTACTGTGAGGCCCAGGAGCTAGCAGGGTGAATAATACTCCACCGTGCTAGCTTGCCAAGCCCAAGGAATAGACCTCAGCATGCACAAATTCACACTCTCATTTATTACAGAGTATTAAGATAGCAGCTAGAGAAGCTGTTCCTGATCAGAGTACGCAAAATGTTTACAGTTCCTCCCAGCAAATAAATTTACAATGAATGTAAGATGGAAAGGGAAGAATTGTCCCTTCATTTAGCACAGGAGGAATTGAAGTCCTGGATACTGTAGAGGAAGCTGGAGACAAAATCAGGAGTTAAACTCACTTCTTTCGAGTTTCCAGCACAGCGACTGTTTCTCTTTCCCAAGCACGTGATATGAGGACAATTATGAGGCAAAATAGGCTATTCTTACTCTTTTCCATTGAATTTTTGTGCTGCCTGCCACCAGAGTCATTGGGAAAGAAAGGCTATTTTGTGCAGTGAATATACCCCAAAGGTGGCTTAGACTGAAATGAAAATGTTTTGATCTTTCTGTACTGGAATATGGAATAGCTCAAACTTCTCCTTGTTTCTTGCTAATGAGACCAAGTGCTGCCGTTGGAACTGGAAATGCAGCATGGTTACACCATGGAAACCCTCCTGCCATCTATTCCAATTCAATTCAATGTAAAACCAAACCACAACAGGAGACTATCAGTACATCCATCTCCAGATGGACATTCTAGCACAGGGTCTGAACCCATTCCTTAACACTGGCTAATTTTGTGTGAAGGAGCTTATTTTTTATTCCCTTGTACATTTTACAAACCATTAATATCTTGCATCCTTATTCTTACAGGTTTTAATCTGAAGCTAAAAGTTAGCACGAATGAATGCTGTAAATGCTAGTCTTTTATCCAATACTAGAGGAATACTCAGTGTAGGGATCAGTTAAGTTTTGCCCAGCTTTTATTTTGATCCGTTGCCTAAAGCCGCTCTAAAGGGTTTGATAACAGTGTTTTAGGGACCATCACAGTAATATTCAATGCTTTATGTACCCTCCAGTTTGAGTAATGGGAAGTACAACTTGTGCAGGCAGTTTAAGAGGGTGATAGATGTCAGTCCTGGTTTGTGCTTGTTGACACCTCATTGGTCACCACTCTATATAAATGCCATGCACGGAAATGTTACAGATTAAAGATGCCTTTAATGCTTCTATAGCATGCATGTAGAAAAGCCATGAAAGATAGGTAGAGTCCCTTGGCACCATCTCTAATTCATGTGTTTGTGACTTTAATCCTTTTCTTGATGGTGTTTTAATTGACAGAATGTAAATTCCTTTTTGTGGTAATCCTTCTGGCACATGGAGATGTGGACAGATGCTCTCAGCTCACAGACCGAGAATGGGAATAGACAGGAGGGGCTGATGCTGTGATCGTATTTACACAACTATTTCCCAATCATATATTTTTGTGGAGCTTCTGAACCTCTGAAACTTCACCAAAACCTCTTTTTCACCAGTTTTTAGCTGAGGAAGATGATTCTCTTTATTCCTTTCCCATTGGGATGAGGATACCTGCCCTTAGAACTTTTGTCGTGGTTTGAGGCCCCTCAAACCGTTCTGTGCACTCCCCCCTCTTTCTTCCCCAGTCCCGGGGAAATGGGAAGGAGAATCAAAAGAATGCAACTCCCACA
>JASSUY010010015.1:0-19085 GCA_032466535.1 Forpus xanthops | reverse complement strand
TGGAGCAAGCTGCTCTATGGAAGGTGTCCCTGCCCATGGCAGGGTTGGAGCTGGAGGAGCTTTGAGGTCCCTTCCAACCCAACGCAGGCTGTGGCTCTATGACAGCAGCAGCCAATGTTCCAAACCATGTCAGAAATGCCCCAATTTACAGACCGTGTGCCAGCGCTCCGAGCTCCCCACGCAGCCTTCTCTTCCCCATCCTGAAGAGCCCCAGGGCCCTCAGCCTTGCACAGGTCCTGTCCTTGAGTCTGCCCTCGACCCACTTCTGGTGGCAGAGACAGTCCCATGGCAGAGGCAGAGTTGATACAAATGGGCAACCACTGAGGGCTCTGTTGTGGCTTGGGAGCAGCAGGTTCAATATGGGCAGCAGGCCACGGAGATGGGAGCAGGCAGCAAAGAGATGTTAAGCACTGAGGAACAAGTGGAGTCGCTGCCAGAGCAGTAACTGGGAGGAGATCCATACATAGCAAAGGGATTCCTGGGAGGGAGGAGGGTGGGCCCCAAATCTGCCATTTCCTGCCCCAAATCTACCATTTCCTGCCCCAAATCTGCCATTTTCTGCCCCAAAACTGCCATTTTCTGCCCCAAAACTGCCATTTTCTGCCCCAAATCTGCAATTTCCTGCCCTAAATCTGCCATTTTCTTCCTCAAATTTGGCCCTTTCCTGCCCCAAATCTGCCTTTTTGAACCAAGGCATTGCATTAGAATCAACCACATCCTTAACAAACTCAGTATTAAAAGCAAACTTCCTGTACACGCTTGGACAGTTCGTACTGGCTTTGATACACTGACAGTTTGCTTAAAGCACAATGGCATTAAGATAAGGTTTGTTGTTACGGCCTTGCTTAGGGCCATGACTTAGATAAGGACTGTTGAGAGGTGTTACCTCCTTGCTGAGGGGCATAATTAGGGCAGGGACTTAATGAGGAGCATAATGTTGTTTAGATAAGGTTTGCTTTGCTTAAAGCACAGTGTTGCTTTGGATAAGGGATAACAACGCATCTACATGTAACCTGAAGTACGAGACTGGGGGCACGGATCTTTGGAGGCTGCTCCTGTCTCACCCAGCGCTGAACAAACATACACGAAGCTGTGGAGTCAGTTCCGCACGTCACTTTTCGACCCCAAATCTGCCATTTCCTGCCTCAAATTTGGGCATTTTCTGCCCCAAATTGCCATTTCCCGCGCTCGAAAAGGCCCCTCCCTTTCCCCCGCCCCTTCCGGCTCTTACCGGAACCGCTCTCCCCCTCCCTCCCTTTCCCGGAAGTACCCTTGCACGGAGCCGCCCTCCGATTGGCCGGTGGGCCTGGCGGAAGTGACGTAACGGCCGCCGCTCGGTGCCATGGTTCCGCTGCACGGCCGGGCCGGGCCGGGCCCCGCGGTTGTGAGCCCCGGGCCCCTCGGCTGTGAGCCCCGGACCCCTCGGCTGTGAGCCCCGGGCCCCTCGGCTGTGAGCCCCGGACCCTCGGCTGTGAGTCTTGGACCCTCGGTTGTGACCCCCGGACCCCCGGCTGTGAGCCCTGGGCCCTGCCAGCGGGCGGGGAGGAGGCGCCCGCAGGTATGGACCCGCTCCTGGCGGTAGCAGTGGGGTGCGGGTTGTGAGGGGTGTCCCGGGGTCGATCCCTCTTATGAGAGGGGTGGGACCGGGCTGTGGGACCCTCCCAGCGCTTCACACCTCTGCCCAGCACATGGAGTGGTGTGGATTCCGTTGGGAGCTCAGCAGGGATTGGCTGTGCGGATTGGGATTTAATGATTCCGTTGGGAGCTCAGCAGGGATTGGCTGTGTGGGTTGGGATTTAATGATTCCGTTGGGAGCTCAGCTGGGATTGGCTGTGCGGATTGGGATTTAATGATTCCGTTGGGAGCTCAGCTGGGATTGGCTGTGTGGGTTGGGATTTAATGATTCCATTGGGAGCTCAGCAGGGATTGGCTGTGTGGGTTGGGATTTAATGATTCCATTGGGAGCTCAGCTGGGATTGGCTGTGTGGGTTGGGATTTATGGATTCCGTTGGGAGCTCAGCAGGGATTAGGGTTTGTCTCTGGTGTTGTCCACTTGAGGTGGGGAGTTGGGCCGAGCTCCTCCGAGGTGCTGCTGTTCCTGTAGGATAGGGCTTTGTTGCGGTTGTGGGTTTGCCAAAGGTTTCCTGGTGGAGGAGCTGGTTGTGAATGGGGAGGGCTGTGGTTTATAATGAAGCACAGTGAAGTGTTTCCCAGCAGTTGGCACATCCTGGAATAGTCTGGAATATTCCATAATGGGTGGAAGCATTTCCATAAGAGAAGGCTGTGTGGAGACCTCAAAGCAGCCTTTCAGTATCTGAAGGGGGCCTATAGGGATTCTGCAGAGGGACTCTTCATGAGGGACTGCAGTGATAGGACAAAGGGTAATGGGTTCAAACTGAAACAGAGGAAGCTTAGATTGGATCTGAGGAAGAAATTCTTTAAGGGTGGTGAGGCACTGCAATGTGTTGCCCAGGGAAGTTGGGAATGCTCCATCCGTGGCCGTGTTCAAGGCCAGGTTGGACAAAGCCTTGGGTGCCATGGTTTAGTGGGAGGTGTCCCTGCCCATGGCTGGGGTTGGAACTGGGTGATGTTAATGTCCTTTCCAACCCTGACTGTTCTATGATTCTATGAAAAGGAGCATCAAACAAGGAAGGTTCCTTTTGCTGTTATTTTGGTTACAATAAACCCCTGAATCATTAGAAATGGCCTGGGCCTAAATTCCAGCCAGGATTCCTTGCAGGTAATGATATCAAAACCTATTTTGAGTCCATCTTCAGTTAATCTACGGATGGAATGTAGCTACATAAAATAAAGGCACCCCACAAGCAGTTAATTTGGCCTTGTCCCCAGATTTATGCTTCCAGTTTGGAATCAAGATGCTTTTCCTGCTTTCTGGATTCAGCCAAACCCATTAAAATCAGTAAAGTTGGCTGAGGTCTGTAGTGGCTTCCAGTCCCTGCCTGGTTTGTTCCTATTGAGAGGAGGTGAAAATTGTCCCTAAAGCAATGGTTGGAAGGAAGGGCAGACTGAAAGCCAGCTTGGTTCTGCCAGAGGGGATGCTTCTGATGGCTTGGAGGTCGAATTGAACCTGGAATTGGCAGAGAGAGCTTTGGGCACCGTGTGCTGCCTTTGCTTACCAGGGACAGGAGGTGAAGTCTGAAATACTATGTGCTTTCCTTGAGCTTCTGAGGGAGAGTAATAAATGTGTTTGGAGGAGAGCTCTCAATCCCATTGGTGGCTGATGGAACAATGAAGAATTCCTGTTCTCTTCACGGGAATTCCATTGCACTGAGGGAAGCATCAACCGTTCCCTTTATTCTGCCGCCTTGATGGAACTAAGGAAAGAAATGATCCCCTTTCTTTCTGTTGTCTTTGCTGTCATATCCTGCTTAATGCCGTGTCCGGTGGTGACTTGGAATGTTTCAATATTGCCTAAAGATATAATGACCCTTTTTGGTCAAGCGAGATGTCATCATGTTGTCAGTTCCCATGTGAATGGCATAGATTTGTGTATGGATCTGGTAAGGGAGGATGAAAAGCTTAAGTTGGTGGTTTCTGTGGTGCCATGAGGTGGGATTTCTCCCAGTTCGCCACTGATTCTTCTCTTCCAGGAGCCCGTTCTCCTCAGGCTTTGTCTTTAGACCTTGGGCCATGCTGAAGTAGCATTGCAATGGGATTATTATTGGTGTTAACGTATGAGATTTGAGGGGGCTTCTGTTTGTGGGGGAGAGAAGTGCAGGAGGATGAAGAGGAGATGAAAAACTGCTTCAGAATGATGGGAACAATGCCCAAGAACAACTTGGCCTGCTGGACAGGATCCCCATCATTATTGCCTCAATCAGCCAGTCCTTACACTGAGTTACCTCATGCTTTTAAAAGGGGTGGAAAGATCTTTTTCATACTTCTTGAGGGATTCTTGAAACGGATTCTTCACAGCAGCAGTAGCCTGCATTGGGAACTAAAGCAGTTCCCAGCTCTCCTCTTCATCACTCAGTAATGTACGAAAAACACTTAATTTGGGTAATATGAAATGCCAGTCCTGGTTATTTCTTTGTATGACCTGGAAGAGCCTTTACCAATGTGAGCTATAGACTGTGGAGGGTTTTCAGCTGATCCATGAAGTAGAAAAAGCATTTATAGACATTGATGTTCCTCACTTTGCTGCCTATCCTTACACTTTGCCTTTGTCTTCCCAAGGGGGAATACGTGTGAATACAACTTCTGAATGTCCCTGAACATTCCCTTTCCTTCCTTCTTGCCTATCTTTTAGCCTATTTTTGTCATTCTTCACCCCTGTAAGTATTTGGTTCAAGTCAAAGGGTGTTACTGCCCATAAAACTGCAGTCTGGGGGGATTCTTGCTCTTTTGCTTGAAGTGTGACAGTCAAAAGCTGCCGTTATCTTCCTTTGGTCCTGGACCTGGAGCTCTGGCAAACAGGGTTTTTCAAGGAGGTCTCCTCCCCAACCTACTTAAAAGATCCTCTTTGTAGCACAGCCCCAGACCCATTTTCTAAGCCCACCGTAAAGGAGATGAGTGGTGTCTCAAGGCAGAAACAGGAAGAGTGCAATTGAGCGCCGGGTGCCAGAGTTGCTGCTGAAGAGTGTGTTCATGCAAAGGTGTTCTCTGCCTCATGGCTCTCTTCCCCTCTGGTTTCCTTCTTCCTCTCTCTTCGAGCTGCTCCCCTTCCTCTTGCCCCAAAGTTGGAGGTATCCCCTTGCTTTGGCAGGTGGAGGAGCCTCTTTGAGGTTTATTCTGCCCCTTGATGCCTCCTTGCAGTGCTAGTTAAGGTCATCAAGCCCAACTGAATGATCCAAAGCATATGGTAGATACAAGTGCAGAAAGCTGCCCAGGAGCTCAGTGCTGATCTTCCTAACTGCATTATCAGTAGTGCTGGGAGATTTAAAGTGAGTCCTTTCTGCTTTATTTAAGTTCTGGCATACAAATATGTGTAGTTTAAGCAGAAATATGCCTACAAGATCATTCATGTTAGTACTTCTCAACTGTCATTTGATTCCAAAGCATCCGACTCCATTTCACTACTAAAACCTTTGAGGGCAGCTTCCACTAGAAGCAAGTGGGGTACTGCCTATGCTTTTGGTGTAAATAGGTTATTTTTGAAGCAAAAGTCTGCCCACTGCTCTGACAATCCCGCAGACTTTGCCTTTTCACTCAGTGAGCCCGGAAATGAAGCCTTGTACCAAAATGTTGGGTGTGGTTGTTAATGGGAAGGTTACAGTGGGGAAACCTATGTCTAAAGCCTTTGTGGTTTAGACAGACAACAGCATGGTCATTTGTATTGACCACCAAGGGGAATGTGACCTCTCAGACCATAGCAGGAACTGTGCAGCTCTGAGAGTGAGGAGCATCCTTCTCACTTGATGGGAAAAGGCAATGTCTTGACTGACTTCTTGAGGAGATCTATCAGTGGAACATGATTGGTATCTCTTGGTCACTCTGTTCCAGGCTGGCTTGGAAGTCCAAACTGTAATGCTTCACTGCCAGAAAAAATGCCAGTGTGTCAAACTGCTTGACAGCAAGCAGCACAAGACATTGATGTCACCTGGAGTGGTAGGAGGAAATAACCTCATGGCCATGTTCTCAATGCATTTATCCACGCAGGAAGTCAGTGGGACAGAGGGGAGTTGGCAGCTTGGCCTTTTGTATCATTCTGGATCTGTGAAGCTTACTTTCGGTTCACTTGGCCTCTTTAGTAGTGAGGGAAATTGTTTTGTTCCTGCATGTCTCAACATGCCGTGTTGCTTCCGCAGTGCTTTGGGCATTTGATTGTTCTTCTGAGAGTCCCAAGAGTATCTTGCAATAGACATTTCAAGTTCAATACCTTGGACTTGGGAAATCTTGGCATTCAGGGCGTCACAACTGACTTCTGGTTTGAGAGGGTTCTGTCTGCTCTTGGGAGCTCCTATCTTCTCCTACCAAAAAACACCCTCCAGATTTCACTGGCGCTGCTTCCATGGCTTCCTCCTCAGTTTGAAGCCTTTCCCTTCCTCGACTTAGACTTCTGTTCATGTAAATGTATGTATCTTGATAGTGTTTTGTTGCTCTCTTTGAAGACCACCACCTTTGTGGTCTGTATGTGCCTAAAGACTGAGCAGGCAGGTGAGACGTAAGCATGTGCTCACCCTGCAGCCTGCTCCACAAAGTCAGTGTATTCTGCATCTTAATTCCCTATTCCTATATGATGCCTGAAGTAATTTCTGCTTCTGCCTTACCACACAACGAATCTGCTGCCTTTTCCTGAAGCTTCTGTGGAAGTCACACCTTGTAGCACTAAGTAGGGATATTAATAGGAAGGAGGAGATGGGAAAGCAAATGATACAGCTTCTCTGTGAAATCTGGAGGGAGCTTTTGTCTTTCTCAGAACGAATGGCTCTGTAAATAGAGGAGGAAGGTAATGTAAGGGGTTTCTTTAGGTCTTCTAACTTGCTGCCTGAAAAGGATGCCATTTCTTGCTACTCTGTGGTGTAAAGGTTGCCCATTGTTTTCCAGATAGGCTGTGGTGTTCTGAAACGCTGACCCCAAATGTACACTGAGTAGCTCCCTCTGGTTTGCCAGTGAAGTTCCTGAAGATGAGGAGTTTTCAGGAGCAGAGCTTCTGAGGCGTAACAGCACTGGGTATGCAATGCACTGATGCACATGAATGGAGGTATCTGTGCTGTATTCGCTTATGCTTTCTTTTTTCTTGTCTCTTGTCTTTGTTTTGTTAAGCATTGCAGGCTGCATGTACCAAGTAGTTCAGACAACGGGACCTGATGGAAAAAACCTTCTGAAATTACTCCCAATTCCTAAAGCTTCTGGAAGCTTTGTGCCAATAGTTCAGTCTTCAGCCATGGCAAATAATTCTAAAGCAAGCACTTCTAGTCCAGTCCGTCTTACTTTTAAGACACAGCTTGCCGATACCACTGCACCTTCATCTGTTAAGATACCTGGTTTTCAGTCTCCTAGCCCTGGAAAGATTATTCTTGCAAGGACATTAGACAAACAGGAAAGTCTTAGGGCAGGTTCTGAGAAAGAAAGCGTAACAGCAAATTCAGGTGCTCACATCCAGAGCAGTTGTGCTTCAGTTGACAAAGTGTCTTTACAGAACCTTGCTGTCACCAGTTCATCCAACCAGAGTAACACAGCATACATGATGCTGAAAACAAAGGCTCTGCCCGCTGCTCCGAAGAATTCAGGCCTGCCTCATGGCCACCACCTGCAGATACCAGCTGATGCAGAAGTGAAATCTGTCTCAGCTTCTTCTTTACCATCTGCAGTCCAGCAAAAAATACTTGCAGCTACAGCAACAAATGTGGCTGGAGGAGATGAGGGTACAAAAATGCCGACTGTTATCTACGTGTCACCAGTGAAAACGGTGAAGACAGCCCTGCCCAAGCGCACACAAGCAATTTGCCCCAAACCTGCCCCTGAAGTGTCACAGGCATTGATAATGACAGCTGCACAAAGTCCTTCTGGGATGGTAACTACTGATGAGCAGCAGTGCCAGCAGCCTCCAATGAAATGGGTTGTGCAAGAAGGCCCGCAGTCATCAGTGCCTTGCCTTATTCCCGTGAAGTCATGCAATAGCTTGGCTTCCAAGATCTTGAAGACTTTTTCAGACATGAAGAACATAGAAGCGAAATCTACAAGTATTGTATCATTGTGTTCTGGTGGTCCTGGGGGAAGCCAAACAAAAATCCCACCTATTAAAGAGAACGCTCTGGTCATGTACAACGGGAAGGTCTATTTGTTGACCAGAAGAAGCTCTGATCTTCTGTTGGGCCAAGCTGACAGCCAGGTGTCTTCCTCTTCTGTTGTTTCAGTTAAAAGGGAAACATCCGCACTGATTGATTCTACTGCAGTCAGCAAAATAACCAGTGAAGTAATGAACCTGGTGTTGTCCAAAACCAGCGGAATGGGGCAGCCTCAGAAAGATCCAAACCCATCTGCAGGCTCCAAAAGGCCTTCCCCAAGTGGCTTAAGAAATGATGTAAAACCTGCAGCTCTGGGGCCACCAAGCGCCAAACAGCGGAATTCCACTGTCAACCACAGAAAGTGTTTGCTCTTCGACGCGAGCATTTCAAGTGAAGTGACCCCTGTTACAGCAGATGGGGCACAGGAAAACTTGTGCCACAATGGCAAAGAAAAGGGCCATTCCCCCAAAGCAGCAAGGGCTCTTTTACCCCAGGCTAAGCAAGAGAGTGCTTGCAGTGAAGACTGTCAAAAGGTAACTGTCTCCAATAAACGTGCCCGTCTCCCTCTCTGCTAAGTTGTATGCTCCTGGTTCTGTTTGAATAAGGTGGCTGCTAAAAAGGTCACAGTTTTTTGTACCCAGGTATCTTGTCACTGGATATGCTCATCTAAAGTGTGTTTCTGGTCAAGAAATGATTTTTATTTTCAATACAGTTGTACTATGCAAGTGAGAAAACGCATAGAGGAAAGGAAGAAGGAAGGAGAAGATGCCTTTTATTTTCTCACAAGATAATTGCTAGAAACAACTGAAACTGTAGGAGAGCTGTTGGTTGGTTGCACTCTGGGGGCAGTCTGCTTTCATATCTGAAGTGCTTTGATACCTGCTTTCCACGTGGTTGGTACCACCTTCACAAAGCGTAGCTGTTGACTGTTGTAGGTGTGATGTGAGGTAGAGAGTTTGCAGCTACACAAGTGGAAAACAAGGTGGTCGAGCAGGGTTTGTCACCCAGAGACAAGCTCTGGTGTCGCACTGAGTCACCTCCAGTCTCCACTAGCTCAGCCAAAGGCAGGAGCTGCGTTGCCTTCCTTTCATGCCATGGTGGGGAGGGATCCACCTCCTTTGACTCATGTTTTCATGGCAGGCAGAAGAAACTCTTGTGATCCTTAATGGCTTTCCACCTTCAGGCTGTACCTGAAGGTTATTCCTTTAAAGCCATAACATCAAAAAGTCCTTAGCCTCAAATGCCCCAGCCTGTACCCATGAAGATTGGAGGTCAAGGTTTCAGGGGCTCAAGAGGCCAGCATGAATTTGCCTTCAGATAAAAAGAATCCTTCAGAAGCTTGCATTGAGCAGGTAGAAGAGGAACATCCGCTAGACATATTGTGCAAAATTCAGAGTGTGATCGTTGGAGCAGATTGCAGAGACTCTTTTGTGACCTTTCCTCACCTGAAAACTGTTCAATAGCCTTTTTCTCTTTAGCACTGTATGGTGCCAAATGTTGCTTTAACCCTTGAGAACCACCGAATGTTTGCTGCTTTTAGTCTGTGAGTTTGCAAGCGCGTGGATTGCCCAACATACTGATGTGAGGTTGACCTTGAAGTTCAGCCACAGCTTAGGTTACAATGAGGTTAGATACAAGACATGGCTGATGGCGCTTGGTTAGTACTGTCAACCACAACACAAGTGTGAAATACACTCAGCAGCCTAAATGTGACCCTATGAAAACACTGATCTTGCATCATCTGCCTTTGTTACGTAGAAGTTTTAGAGCAGGTGATTTCCATGTTGCTTCTTTCACTTCTGTGTTTGCTGGTTGGACTCTGCATTTTCTGGATGTTCCACAATGTACTTGGGGGTTTAAGTAACTAATAAGAGCATTAGACCTATGTGCATATGTATATAACTCCTAAAAGTCGTATTAACCTGTGTTAAGTGTAACCCTTGGAGAATGGCAGACAACACAGATGTTCAGCTCTCTTTCTAGTAGCTAGTTGATAGCTTATGTGTGTGTGGGGAGAGAGACTGAGAGATTGATGGGTCTCTCACTGTTTCTGTATTTCAGATCCAATGTGGAAAGATGGATTCACCAGGAAAGCTTATTCAAATCAAACAAGAAAAGCCACATTGGAAACAATACTTGGAATTAAGGAAAAAGTTTGGACTCTCTAAGGAGGAGAGAGTTTACCTTAAGAGAATACCATTAAGGACCTCCTGTGAGGAAGTAGAAGAAAGGGTGTGCTCCAGTAACAGCTTGAAAAGGAAAAGTGATTCTAGGAGTTCATCATCGTTAGATGTGGAAACAACAAATCAATACCAGGAATGTGTTAATGAGGAAAAGGTATCTTGAAATCTTTCGGTGCTAAAATGTGTACAGCAACACCTTCAGCGAGCTCCATGTGTGTATTCAGTTCAAAGCTGTATGTTTTGGACCCTTCCACTTCTAGATTCGTTAGGGCAAGCCAGTAATTACGGCTGCTGTCACAGTCGGTCCTGCACCTTGCTTGTGTGCCACAAAGGAGTTGGGTGACTTGAGTATGACTTGAGTAGTGTCAGGATCCTTATGCTCTTCTCTGGGTTACACGGGAGGAGGTTTGAAGAGCAAATGCTTTGAAGAAGAGTGGACCCTCTGCTGGTGGCGGGGGAGGTCTTTATTGGGGTACAAAGCGTGCTTCTTTATGCTAATTGATACATAGCCTTCTGCAAACAGTTGTGTTTATCCAGTGGATACAAGCAGAATAATAGAAGAGTAATTTCTTTGGAGGTTTCATGGTTGAGTTTGAGATCAGTGAAGTGTCATCGTTCTAAGGCGCTTCAGTCACTCACATGACAAGGTGCGGTTGACTTCCAAAGAAGGGTATCCATGTAATCACGTGTGGGGTTTTGTTGTACCTCTCTCATCTTCAGAGTTTCAAATGGTCCTTTGTTATTTGCCAAGAACTTGTTTGGGTGCTTCAGGGAAGATTCCTTCAATGAAGGACTTCCATCTTAATGCAGGAAAGTGATTTTATCCGCCCAAAGTAGACTCTGTTCAGCCACAGTGTTCTGAAAGCTTTTGTCTCACACTGCAGTTAAAGAACGTAAGCAGCAGGAGATGATGGGTGTGCACAGGAAAGGCAGAAGTGTGCTAAGGAAGGAATTCAGTTTTCTGGAATTGTTAACTGGGGATCTTTGTTAGAAAGATACTGACACAGAGGGATGTTTGCTCAAAGTGCGAAAGAAACGTCTGCCATATAGTAATTCTAAGAAGCTTGCAACAAATAGCTTGTGATTTGTGCGTCCTTATACTATGGAATGATGCTCAGTTTAACATACGTGTATCTTGTGTGTTTTCTTGGCTCTACAGAAAACTGTGGTTCCAGAAGAGTATCTGACCAAGAAAAGAAAGGTGAAATCCTCAGCAGTGTCACACGCTGGAAAGAGGAGGAAAACTTCCGTCAAATCAACCACAGGTTCAGGAAACACCAGCTCCAGTTCCAGTGTCCATAACAGAAGTCCTTCACCTCCACCGCTCTTACTGCAGCAGAGCATCTCCACAGACTTTGCTCTGTCATCTCTGAGCAGGGACTCTGAGCAAGATGCGGACACTCAATACAGTGACACTCCGTACCCGAGTGTCCCAGTTTTGGTGTCTTCTGAAGATGCCCCTTCCATTCTTGAAGGGTCTTTCAGAAACGATGCTTTCCCTTTGACTCCCCCAGACTTGGATGAAACAATTCGGGATGAAAAAATCCAACGACTCAAACAGCTCCTAAGGGAGCGGGAAGCGGCGCTGGAGGAGATGCGCAGGAAGATGCAGCAGAGCTGAAGTGCAGCTCGTCAGCAGGCCCGTGCTCGTCTTCGTTTCAGTGACTTTCAGAAGAAGTTGCCTGTTTGAACAAGGAACGGGTCTGGTAGATGGAAGGTCTCAACAAAACAGGAGTTAAATACACAGGGTGGGTATTTAAGAAAGCACAGGTTTCTTAAATACCAGAAATAAAAGACTTGGACCATCACATTCTGCTTCTGGAGCATCATGTGTATCAAAGACCGCAGAAGATGGGCCTTTTTATTAGTGCATTCTCTGTATTTTGAGTGGAGGGGGTTCATTTTTAGTCCTAGTGAATAAACTTCCCCACTTGGGAACCCTGTGGGCTGTCTCTTAGAAACTCAGTGTAAATGGCAAACCCCAACTGTCGAGAATTCGTTTGTTTTCCTAATGTGCATGACAACTTTTATACGTACCTGAGAGCCCTCAATGGTCACAGAAGGTCAGTGGTCAGTGTTTAATAAATGCTATTTAAAGGAGTTGGGAATTAGAGGCAGATAATACAGATTGTCATAGTAACCCTCTTCCAGATGTGAAGGCAGCAGCAGGAGAACCCCCTGCTGACAATTAGTAGGTATGTGTTTCTTACTCTTCCCATTGTAAGCCTTTATAAGGCCTTTGCCACTTGTGCAATGTTGAGGTTTGGCTGTGGGGTGGGTTTTTGGAGGGGAGGAGGTAGGTGTACTTTTTTAAAGCAGAGTCATGTTGAATAATAAGCTGTTGAAGCAAAAAAGGACATATTTCTATATCCAGGGTGGGATCCTTCTCTTTTGCATCCATTTGTTATTTAAACGTGCCTCTTGTTACCTTCATTTGATGCTCCTTTGGTTTCAACTGTAGGAGCGGATGTGCGCTCCGAGGGTCTTTGCTGTCTTGGTTTTTATAGACCTTTGTACTGTCTGTGCCCAGTGTTGCGTGGATGCCTTTCACTGCCCTCTTTTGTCCGTGTCATTGAGTTTTGCATTGAGTTCTGCACCTCTCTTTGCTGTACCAGCCATGAATAGCTGCTTTGCCAACAGGATTTGTCATTGTGGTCTTTTCCTGTCCCATTTAGGGTTACATTCAACACCTCTGACCCCTGCAGAACTCCATTACTGAGCTCTGTTCACAGGACACTGTGTGCTGCTACTCCTTATTGTCTGTATTTGAAACACGTCTGCAAGGTTTCTGTTATCACACGGATGCCCGGTGCATGGGTAGGGTTGTGGTGAAAGATGTGGCTTTGGAGATGCATCTTTGGAGAGCCCAGGAGACTCAATCAGCCGCTTGTGCCTTACTGCCATGATCTCAATGGGAGAAACTCCAGCGGGTTTGGAGAGGCAGGAAGGGAAGAAAGAGGTGGTCCCTGCTGTGAAGTGTGAGCTAGGCCAAGGGTAGGAGCAGATGACACCAAACGCATGGTGGTGGGTGAAGAAGGAAGGTGTATGATGGAACTAAACACTTTAATGGTGGAAGTTACTGTACAAGAGGCAAGTGCCTGTGATAGAGCAAGCAAGGGTGATATCATGGGAATCCATGGGTTCACTGTGCATGAAGGGAGTGTTTTGGGGCAGAAATCCGATAGTTTAACATAGGAAAATGGGCACCTAATGAAGGGCAGATGCATAATGGGGTGAATGAAGGGCCTCAAGACCTACGATGTTGTGCAGCCTAAGTGTCCCAGAGCTGGGAGCACAAGGAAGACAGCTGAGTGCCTGAAGAAAGGACTAGTGGTTGGAGCAGGGACCTGCATCTTGGAGCCTCGCAGCTGAGCTGCTTCTGGGGGTGCGCACTGCGAGGAAGCTGCCTTGATCCAGAAGGTGGAAGCAGTACAACAGGGGCCAAGTCTGAGCATCGGATATAAGCAGGAGTTAGGAGGGAATTGATCTGTGTGGGAAGTGGGAATATTCCCTGCACGTATGTGAGTGTGATGGGTTGACCTTGGCCAACTCTCAGGTTGCACCTACCCAGCTGCTCGCTTGCTCCCCTCCTGCGGGATGAGGGGAAGATAGAAGACAGACGTGTGGATGGAGATAGAGCCAATGGAAGAGGCTCAAAGCTGCACATGGGGAAAGCAAACTGAGGCATTTAATGAGCAGCTCCTGGCAGCGCGCAGATGTTGCACCATTTCCTGGCTCTCTGTGGAAGATGGATACCGTAACCATAAACGTCCTTGCATCCTCCTCCATTCATTAAGCTTTGATTTGCTGAGCATGGCGCTGTATGGAACGCCCGTTTCCAACCTCTTGGCCATCCCCAGCCTGCTCGCTGGGGGGAAGGTCTTGACGTCGTGCAATGCCAAAGCACCACACCACTGTTGGTGTGTTCCCAACAGTCACCCTCACACATCCAAACCACCCCATGGGCTGCTCGGAAGGACATTGGCTCCATCCCAGGCGGATCCAACACAATGGGGCGGCAAGCAGAAGGAGGCAGAAGCAGCCCCATGTCTTGTGCTACAGTCAGCTGTTGGATGGTCTTTCAACCACCATCACTCACCTGGCCTGGCTTCTGACAAAGTGTTCCTTCTGTTTCCCAGTGAATCCGAGTTCACTCACCCTCTCCTTTTGCTGGGAAGATTCCAGGTTGGACATTCCATGACACATCACCACCTCTTTTCCAGAACCTCTTTTACCCTCACAGAGTGGTCCATGAGCCTGAGTTTTCTCAAGGGACAAGGGTAAGATCTTAAAAGAAGATCCTCACCTCAAGGTTCAGAAGAAATGTGCCAGTGGGATTTGGTGGAAGGAAGTGAACGGGCTGGTTCATGATAATGGGAAACACGATGTGATTCAGCAAGACAAAGCCAAGCCATCTATGGGAGAGAAGGAGGTGTCTGTCTTGGCGCAACATCAACACAGAGTTGAAAGCATCACTGAGAGCCAAGAGAAGCCCCTCGATGTGGGAAGGTTGCACCAACAGCAGGGGCAAAGGGACTGGCAGCAGCCAGTAGGTTGGTGGACCTGCTCCTCATCCAGCTCCATTGTCTGCAGCACAGGTTCTGTTTTCCTTCACTGCCTGTGATCCGTTGGCAGTTTGTGACAGGAGTGCTGGAGTCCTGGGAGCACTGCCAGCAGCCCCGAGACTGAAAGTCATTGCCAGGCACCCCTGTGTGCAGGCGGAAGGCATTGCAGGTGCACGCCATGGTTTGCAGTATGGAATCCATCGCTTTAGGCTGTGAATTCAAACTTACTTCCAAGTAAATGGGAAGAATCAATGGGAAACCATGTAGGGATTTCTGGTTTGGAAGAGCAGAGGTGCCAGTGAGTGCTGGACAGAGCAGCTCAGGAAGCAATGATGATGCCACCATCGGCCCAACGCGGTGACTTGGAGTATTCAACCAGAGCTACCCATGTGTTCCTGCTGGTCAGGGGAGAGCTGGGCTGGGGCAGCCTGGAGAAGAGAAGGCTCCTGAAGGGGAGAGCTGAGAGCAGCTCCAGTGCCTGAAGGGGCTGCAAGAAACCTGGAGAGGGGCTTTGGCCAAGGGATGGAGGGATGGGATGAGGAGAAACAGCTTCCAACAGGAAGAGGGAAGGGTTTGATGAGATACAGGCAAGAAGCTCTTCATGATGAGGGTGCTGAGGCGCTGGCACAGAGTGCCCACAGAAGCTGTGGCTGCCCCATCCCTGGCAGTGTTCAAGGCCAGGTTGGACACAGGGCTTGGAGCAAGCTGCTCTATGGAAGGTGTCCCTGCCCATGGCAGGGTTGGAGCTGGAGTAGCTCTGAGGTCCCTTCCAACCCAAATCAGGCTGAGATTTCTGAATGTGAAATGTTGAAGAGTATCAGCTCCAAGAGGAGTATCTGAGGCTTCTGCCTTCCATTGAGGAAGCCCCCAGGATGTGTTTGCAGGTGCTGAGGATCTCCAGCTCGTGACAGAATAAATGAAGACAAGAGATCAAAATGAAGTTGAGGCCTTGAAGAGGTGATGGTGGGATGATGGAGCTGGAGTCACGAGGCACCTACGTAACAGCAATGACAGCAAGTAAATCCAGGTGGTCCACACAAGTGAAGAAGGATGGACAAAGATCGATGTGTCAGCTTCTAAAGGGCATGGAATGGAGTCAAAGCCCCTATGCAGTGGCCAAAATCAGAAGCCCCAGGAGGTGAGAGGACGGTTTGGAAGGTGGTGTCATCCTCCAGGTCCCAGCAGTGGACACCACCTGGATACCAGCACCTTGGCACCTTCCAGCCGGGCCACACCACCACCTCCCTTGGTACCTGCACGTGCTTATGGGAGAGGGGTTTTATCTCCAGCATCTCCAATAGATCTTCCACTGCAGTTGACTGCGTTGTTGCTGCAACATCCCAACCTCTTCCTGCATGGTCCAGTGTTGCTATTCCATCACCTGGTCCTGCCAGCTTCCACTTCTTTGGTGCTGTGGACAAGGAAGTGCTGCTCCTGTGGCTGCACATGATGGGAATGCTTCAAACAATTGGAGATGTATTTACCACTCTCCTGTCCTCTGGTACTACAGCAGTTCTCAGTGAGAACTTCAGCTCTTGCATCTGCAGTGTCCCTGTTTGAACAGGAGAGTGTCCTCCTGCTCATTCAGAAGCCCACTCCTCCTCTTCACATTGGAGCTTCCTGCAGTTCCAGATGGATCCGTCAGCTCCCTGTGACAGCAGGATGGGAACTCGGTGGGCTCTGCCGTGCTGGGTGCGGGTATCAACATCCTGATGCTGTTCTGAGACCCTGTGTGGACTCATTCTGCGCCTTGATCCCAGAACCCTGGCAGAATTGCTCCTGGGTTGTCCCTGCATCAGCCGCTCATGCAGAGGTTATCCAAGGCTGCTTCTCTCCATCCCTCCCCGTGTCTCTGTGCCAGGCTTCACATGCTCGCTCTTGGGACGGGCACAGTGACTTGCAGACGCGTTGCCCTGGGACCAGCCCTGTTAATTCTCCCTTTTTAATCGATGGTGCTCTCATTTGTTAACACTTCTTCATTAAATAAGAATAAACCCCTCAATGAAAGCATTGAGACCGTGGTTTGTGGCAGCTCAACAGCTTCCTTGTGTAACGCTGCGTGCTCCTGCCCCAGCCTCCCAAGGCACCGCTCCCTACTTGCCATGTTCTCTGTTGGCATTTCCCCCCCATCTTCCCCCCATCCAGGCTGGCAGCTCCCGTTTGGCTTTGGGTGGAAACCCATCCCGCTGCGTACTCAATCTAACAGAGCTGAGCTGTCCATGGTGGGACAATGTGAAGCTGGGACAGAGCTGAAGGGTGCTCGTGGCTGTTCAGCCTCGAGGAGAGAAGGCTGAGGGGAGACCTCAGAGCAGCCTCCAGTGTCTGAAGGGGGCTGTAGGGATGCTGGGGAAGGACTCTTCATTGGGGACTGCAGTGATAGGACATGGGGTAATGGGTTCAAACTTGAACAGGGGAAGGTCAGGTTGGGTATAAGGAGGAAGTTCTTTACTGTGAGGGTGGTGAGGCACTGCAATGGGTTGCCCAGGGAAGCTGTGAATGCTCCATCTGTGGTGGTGTTAAAGGCCGGGTTGGACAGAGCCTTGGGTGCCATGGTTTAGTGTGAGGTGTCCCTGCCCATGGCAGGGGGGTTGAAACTGAGTGATCTTAAGGTCCTTTCCAACCCTGACTGTTCTATGATTCTATGGCTGGTCCTGGGCCATGGGCAATGGGCAGAGTGTGTGAGGAGGTCCCAGGTGAGGCTGCTCAGGGCAGTGAAGGTTTATGAATGGCCTCAGGGCCTCTAAATCCTGTGGCAGGGAAGGGGGCAGCTCCTTGGGCTGCCTGCTTGAGTCCTCAGCCAGCACGGCCTGGCTGGGCCGAGCTGCCCATCAAGGGTATGCAGCAGGAGGGGCAGGGCCTGGCCCAGTCCTGGGGGTTCTTCTGTGTTGGTGGGACCAAGGGGGAGAAGGAGGCAGTGGTTCCATGGGGTTATGTAGCTCTGGAGCAGCTGCTGAGGAGCATAGAGCTGTTCTGGGTGCTGCTCATCCCTGTCCCTTTGGTAAAGGATGGAGCAGGGAGGAAGAGGCTTCCCCTTGGCATTGAGGGGGTTGTTAGAGTTTGATGCTCTGAGGTTGAACTTCTGTGGCTGTACAAATGGGGAAGAGACCCAGCAAGTGGCACTGAGCTGCTGGGGGAGCACTGGGCTGGATTTTAGGGCGGCACCAAAGGGAAGGAGAGAAAAGCCCTGCGAGCCAACAGGGTCTGCTGGAGCCTTCCTGAGGTGCTGCGAGTGTGTGTGGGATGTCCCTGTACACACACTCCTCACAACCCCCCTGGCACGTGCCCAGGGTGCTGAGCACTGACCGTGTGGAGCTCAACCTCTGGAGCAGGGCCAGGAGCTGCAAGGTCAAAGCTGACACCAGAGGATGCCTGTGGGAAGCAGCCAGAGGAGTGAGCAGTTGGCTCTTGGGGAGCACTGGGGATGTGAGAGCTGCAGGGGGTGTGTGATGCTCTGTGCCTGTTGAGTGGATGTGACCCAGCTGTGAGTGTGGCTCTGCCAAGAGCTGTGCAGCTGGGATGCTGCACGTGGGCTCCTGGTGAACCTGTCCTCAGCTCCAGCAGTTCCCAAGGACGAGGGGAAGGAGTTCAGTGTGGTTTGGCCTCGGAGCAGCTCTTACAGGCTCCTGCTGCTGCTCCTCAGGGTTCCTCTTCAGGAACAGATATGTGGTTGCCCTTCTAGCAGCAGGATCTCTGCTCAAGCTTCCTGGGAGCAAGGCATGGTGTGAAGGCAGATCTCCTCGTGGGCTGCTCAGAGGTGGCTTTGGGATCTGTCCTGCTCCAGCTTGGTGTGCAGGTCATGCACATGAGGGAGCTGGGAGCATGGGAGGACGAGAGCCTGCCTTTAGCCTGGGTGCTCTGTGCATCCGAAGGCACTTGGCCAGAGGAATGCTGGAGAGAGGAGGGCATAGGGCTGAGGGAGGTCGGGCTGGGTATGGTGGAGGCGATGAGGAGACAACTCTTTAACAACCTTCATTTAATTCTTCCATGCCATTGGCATGTGCAGAAATGTTACAGGCTCAGTCACAGTACTGCTAACACGTGCACTGCTGCTGGGCTCATGGCAAAGCCCCTTCTGTCAAGTGCAAAGCAATTCCTTCATGTGGTTGTATGCAAAGTAAGTGCTTAGAAACAGCAAGTGTTATTGCTATGGAATTCCTGAGTTCAGTAGAGAACGCGGTCTCTTCGCCTTCATTAGATGCTCCCTGCTACCAGCAGTGCCTGCTCCTCGGTCACAAGGCTCGAGGGGGGGTTGTGAAGGGTTTGTCCATGCAGGCTCACGGCCGTGCGCAGAGAGATTTTCTGTCCAGGAGAAAGGGAAGGATCAGAGTTGGCTCTGCCCCTGCCTGGGCACAGGGACAGGGCTGCTTCAGGACCCAGCGGCCACCAAAGTGCAGATCAGCTCCAGAGCTACGAGCTGGGCTCCAGAGCTCGTGGGCTGGGCGCATCTCCAGAGTGTGAGCACAGCTCAGGGAGGGATCCTGCCCCTCTGCTGTGCTCTGAGGAGACCCATCCTGCAGTCCTGATCCAGCTCTGGGGCAGCAGCACAAGGGGATGTGGAGCTGTTGGAGAGAGGCCAGAGGAGGCCATGGAGATGCTGAGGGCTGGAGCAGCTCTGCTCTGGAGCCAGGCTGAGAGAGCTGGGCTGG
>JASSUY010010012.1:0-10618 GCA_032466535.1 Forpus xanthops | reverse complement strand
CTGTTCTTAAAACCATGTGAAGGCATCTGCCTACAGCAGCATACATATAGCATGAATAAAGATTGAATACAAAGTTCTTTGCTTTAGAGGTTTGCCAAAGGTTTATATAAGAAAAAAAAAACATAAATAAAAGAAACAAAACATAAAACATTTGCCAAAACCATTAAAAAAACCTAATCATTATAAGTCAATCTTACCCCACAAGTACACATATATACTATATACTTAATATGTAAATACTGGAGAAAGAGAAATTAGGTAGAAGTATGTACTAGTGTACAAGTAAATGATTTAAGAGGTCTTTTGCAATTTATCAGTAGCACAAGAATACTTACAGAACACAGACAGGGGAAAAACCTTAGCTATGCTCCACATTGCAGCACAGGATGCAACAATAAAACCTTACTTTAAGAAGTAGATTGCTGAAAGAAATGTGTTCCAGTAACACTTGCTAGTGAGCAAATTGAGTCCATTGCAGTGGCATACACATACCTTGATTGCCTTGCAAGCCACAGGGTCTGACCCGGAAGATGGCAAAGACCTTCAGCCCAATGACTTTGTCTTGTTTTGAAAAGCATCAGTGTAGGATGTTTCCCTTAACAGAGATTATAATTTGTTATAAATTGGTCCTCTGAAACAGATCAACCTGAAATAAACCAGAAAAAAACATTAACAAAGTCTAAACCCTCATGAATTGTTTTCTTGTTTGGTTTTGTTGTAGGGTTTGTTTGCTTTTTTGTTTGTGGGGGTTGGGTTTTCTGTTGTTTTGCGGTTTATATTGTTTGAGGTGTAGGAAATTCGGTTTTTGTGGGTGTTTTTTTCTGTTTGGTTGGGGGTTTTATGGGGGATCTTTTGGTTTTTTGTTTGTTTTGATTTTTTCAGATAGGACTGAATTTTAGTTTGAAAACAGGGAAATGCCAGAGTATTGTAAAATCCAAAGTACTTTATTCCCATAGACTTTAAGAGACTTAGGCATGATGATGAATAGCTGCAGATGGTCATGTGTACACCTACAACTCAGACACATGCACTCAATTATTGGTGTCATCGGGTACTGAAGCAGAGACAGTAAATCAGTGAACTATGAGACTCTGCTGTGGTAAAAGAGAAGAATAGATTTCACTATCTGAGACCTTCTCAGAGTAAGAATCTTAATGGCTGCAAAGAGCTCAGTGGGGAAGGATAGCATCTGAAAGTAAAAGGAACTTCTGATGATTTTAAGTACTTTAATTTTTATCCCCCATAAACAATTCAGATGGGATGAGCTATGTAATAGCATTTTAATGATAATTGTGTCTATTTCTTTGGTCTTTTACTAGGTCATTAAAACTACTGAGGTTGCTGGATATCCCATTTTTTTCTTGGACTGTTCCAACTGTTCTCATTTGGTTGCTAGCGTTTAGTGATGATAAAGATTTATAAGCAGCCAATAAAAGCTATTTTCAAAAAGCTTGCCTTCTTAGTATAAACAGTCCCTCCTTCCTAAAATAATTTCAGTGACAAAAGCTTTTACTTTATTAAAAAGAGGAAAATGACACAGAAGAAACTATCTAGAAAATATAGTAATTGAAAATGCTTTCTTTTCCCCCATAATGTTACAGGGAAAGAAGACAAGTAGAAACAAAAGCATTTTAGTTACAACGTCTGGCACAATTTCAAATACAAATGTTGCTGCACACATTGGGGCTGCAGGATCAGCTCACAGGAATGAAATCAAAAGTAACTTCTTTCCACCCTAAAATTTAGTTCTGGAAATAATTATTAATTTGATCTTATCTTCTATATAGGACTACTGCTGTAAAACCATGTGATTGAGTGGAGAAGGGTGAAAGCACATATAGATACATATACTTTAAACTGCTTCACCAGAACATGGAACAATAAACTCAAGATAAAAAAAATCATCTCAAACGTAACAAAATACAGAGAGGGGTGGCTGAAAAGAAATTAAACCTTGAAACACTTTTTAGATCAACATTTCAGTTTTACTATTTAATAGCCTGTAGAAACAAAATATGACAGAAGAGTATCAGTTTGCTTACATGCTTACTGCCCAAAGTTTTGAACACAATTAGTTTTAGATGGGTACATTTTTGTAATTGCAAACAGTTGTGTGTGTTTATGACTCTAAGCCTTCTGTAGCATACTGAGTACAATGACAGCATTTGCCACCTGCATTGCAATTCTCAGAAATTTAATTATAAAACCATGCACATATCCCTGCAGTTTCAGCAACAGTTACTCTGCTTTCACATTAATATTATTTATTGTACCTGCTTAACCTTTGTATTTTCTAATAGTTTTTCAAAGTGATTTTACAAACACAGTTTTGCATACTACACAGCAGTATGAAATTTAGACAGAAATTTACATAATTCTCAAAGGTGTAAACTTATCTTCTATTCAAAGCCATTAAAAATCATCTATCTGTATATCACCATCTTTTTTTAAAGTCTCAATCACATCTATATGCAATCAGTTTTCAGGAAGCAGAAGTTCGGATAGTGCATTAGGGGTAATTTGTTTCCTTTCATTAAAACATTAATTTACATTTTTAACATCACAGACATTCCAGAAATGAATGCATCTGAAATATGGCAGTATTTTTAAGAAAAGAAGATGGGCTGTTTGTGAGGCTGTTTATACCCAGCTGCTGTTGACCAATCATTTCTTAACTGATCTCAAAATTCCCAAGGTCTTGACACCTGGTCTGCATTGCCTGAATCACCATTGCCCCAGAGAAGGCAGGTAGGATGCTAAGGTGAAAAGCATAGAGGAGGTGATCATGGATTCACGACTTCCACAGGGAAGATGCAGCAAAACCTACTTCCCAGAAAACTCTGCCATCAACTTCCCCTTCCCATACATATATGGTAGTTGTCTGACCTATGTGTCTGATGTGGGGGCTCACAGCGCTAAGCACTTTTGGCACAGATCTGGAGCAAAGCACTGGAAGTTTGTCTTCTGCCTAAACACTATCTGTGTGATGAAAAGTAGTCCCACATAAAATATTCAGCGCAAAAAACTGCTGTTGATTTTTTTCTCTACTGCCATCATAAAAAACTTTAAGTATCTGTGAAAAAAGCAAGTTTGGATTTTTGTGTGGGGTTTGTTTTTTTTTTTTTTTTGGGAGGGGGGTTGGTTGGTATTTTTTTTTTTTTTCTGAAGTGTTCTTTTTAATAAAATCAGCAGTTATTAAGAACTAAAGCTAAAACCATTGTTTATACCCTCTGTGGTTAAAAAAGAAAAACATTCAACTTCATACCACTAATTGTCCTTGGAAAAAAAAAAAACAAAAACAAAAACAAAACAAAAAAAAAGTTTCAGTGGTAGAATATAAATACCAGACACTGTACAAAGAAAGATTAAATTATTATTGATGTTACTGTTTAAGATAGTTTGGTTAGGGGCAACATGGCTAAGCTATCCTGCTGACACTGCTTATCTCTGTGATGCTACCAAAGCAAATTCCTGGATGATCCATACATCATGAAACACCACCAGCCCCCTTCATCTGGTATTTCAGATGGCTTTAAACCATCAAGGTGAAAGGAAAATTGTTCTGTGTTTGCAATCTGGGCAGGAAAAGAGAGGGATTTGTGCAAAACATCAGCCCTTGACACCCTTCTACAGTCTAGTTTGAAATTCTACTATGCTTCTCAGATCCCTGTACCTAAAATTCATATATAAATATATATTATATAAAATCATATCTGCTACTTTTTAACATATCTGTTTCAAAACTAATAGCTTTCCAATTCAATTTCTCAATCACTTTTTGAGAGAATTTGAGAAAACTTAGAAAGTACATAAGAAGCACAAAGATTAAATATATCTCATTATTGCCTCAATACTTTAACATGGCTGAATTAAAAAACATAAGTTCTGGTTCATGGAAACAATAAATTTCCACTGATAAATTTTTATTTTAGTTTTGTTTTTTTTTTTTTTTGGATTTGACTGAAGCAATGTACACCAAATACTTCAGTGAAGGACCTAGGATATGGTATAATGGTATCTATGCAGGCATATACACTAGGTCTTCTAAAATAACTCTCTATATTGGAATTTCATTATGTTAGAAATAATTACTAACAAAAAAACAAGTTCAGGATACAATTCTATGTAACTCATTTCACTTTTTAGGCAAGTGAGTAGCTTTTCCAAACAGATACTTTTCACTGGCCCAAGAAGCTACACAGCTCAATGGCTGCTTTCAGTTACATTGTGCATGGGGGGGATGTAGAAAAGAATTTAAGCTGAAAGAAAAGACATGAGCAACCAAGATGTGCTCCAACCTTCAGCACTTCCTTCTGTCACCCTCAGGGAAACAAGCAAAGCTCTTGATATTTTTTGTGTTGAGGTGACAAAACCAGCTCACTTAAACCTCATATCACACATGAGCAAAGCAAGCAAGCACATCCAACCTGAGTTTCCTAGAGAGATAAAGATATTTCATTCTCTAAAGTAGCCACCATATCTCCTATGCACTGTCAGTCATCAGCTCCAAGACAGGTGGAACAAGAACTACAGTGCTCCAGAAATAGTTGAAGAGAATGCATTTGTCTTTAATGCCACTTTGACAGGAAAGCACCAACGAACACATATGCTAACAAATGAATTGATAATGATGAGCAGAAGAGAAATGACATATTCACTCCTGCAATATTCTTCACTTTAAAACTGCTTGTGCTAATACTGGCATGTTTCATATCTTTAATGCTCAACCCTTGCTTGCCATTATAAACATTTGTCAAATCTCTGTACTCTCTGAAGTTTCTCTGGGCTCATGGCAGAAATTTCCCTGCTGCCTTAGACACTACTGCATTTGAAGGAGACTGCAGGAATTCAGAGCAGAAAAAGGGAAGTCAGGCCTAGGTGGAAAAAGAAAAAGATCTGAAGATTTTCTATTTAACCTGAGCCAAAGACCGTCTCAGCTCACCAGGTCCATTGCCTCCACATGATGCGATCAAGAGGAGGGACACAGTGCTTTGAGGCACTTCCCAAGGTGGTTCAGAGTCCATCCATGGAGGAGGTAAATTAAAAAGTGAAACAAGGTTCAAACTATTAATTAATTTCTGCTTAGGTATCTCTATCTGGGTACAGATTTGCAAGTATCATGGCTTGACTACTTTGAATACCTCTACCTCTCTGCAGTTCTCCAAACACCCAATTCTTCAAAAAATTCCCTCATACAACACCACAATAGATGGCTTCCGTATTATCAGATGGTCAGTTATGATTCCACAATATCAAGAAACATTTATTTTAATATATGTCTGTAGCTGAGATCTCCAGAAATAGGACAAGGCAGAATTTTACAGCTGAATCAAAAATTTGGAAACTTTCCTCCCACTCTTTTTGTTTTCAAAGACATCCAATTGATTTTCAAAACACAAGTTTTCTTGATTTCCATTGTGTTTCTAACTTACTTAAGTAATTTCTGCTTTGGCCATTGAAATGGCTTAAGACACCTTAGAAAATCAGTTGCAATGCTGAACCTATATTGCTTCTATTTATGTTAAAGTGTTTTGCTGTTTTCAGAGCTTCCTCACTCATTTTCTCATAGTGAAGGCAGGTAATGGGAGTCACAGTGTAATAACAAATATAAGAAACAAACAAATAGGAAGAGAAAAGATGTAGGGGAGTAGAGATTTTAAAGTATTCATTTGTCAAAATCTTGTAAAAAATGGATTTAAGCTACCTTGAAAGCAAAACATTGAAGTTTATAATTACAAAAAGGAGAATTTGAAGCTAAACAAATTACCAAAATAAGACGGCTCTGATTGTGTTTGCCAATATTTCCTGTTTTATCCCAGTTCCCCATAGCTTATAATTTTTATTTTGCACTAGTCATTCTGGAACAATGTCAGTGCCGAGTCCATAAGCACTTTGAAAATTAAAAATGTCATGAAGTAGTTCTTTCATTAGCATGCAGATTTAGACTTCTGTTTATTTTCCTACTCCTAATTTCCTTCGCTTCCTTCCTCTGAGACAGTAGTGGATGCAGAAGTTGAGGGAAGGTTTCCTTGTTATTTCTTTTATCATTATTATTATTGGTGGTAGCAGCAATGGTTTTGTGTTATACCTTAGTATTGGAGTGCTCTTATCTCAACCTGTGGGAGTTACATTCTTTCGATTCTCCTCCCCATCCCTCCAGGAGGGGAAGGGAGCGAGCGAGTGACTGCGTAGGTTTGGGTTGCCGGCTGAGCTTAAACCATGACAATGGTCATAAAAAAATTACAATTACTTCTTGGAGGTGGAGGAGAGCTTTGTTTGATTGATGGAATTAATGAAAACCTGAATAGTTTCAACATACTAAACAGCAAAAACTTGGAGTATTAACTATATACTATGCAAAGTTATAATAATTACAGCACAAGCTAAAAAGATTGGTATTCAAAAGAATAATGTACCTTAGAGCCTAAAATACCCATTGCAAATTATGAATGTATTTTCAACTATGTATATCATTCTCACAAGAAAAATATAATTTTGATTGACTTCCAAAGTCTCCTAGATTACTAGGTATTTGCAGTCTTACAGAGAGTACAATCAATCCCTTCTAATCTTGTTATCAGGTGCTAAACAGCTGGGTGACCTGATTTAAGTGCTATGATTTTAAGGAAGTAATAACATATAATAGGTTCCAAATGCCTGCTAAGAATTTGCAAGCTGTATAATACACCAACAGATATGCAAATAAATGACATTAAAAAACATATTCTAATTAGCATTAGAATGCATATAAACAGTTTGTGCAGCCACAAGCAACCTAATCTTATTTCAGTTGTGTTTCTTTTAATTTATTCTCTCTTTAAGAGACCTGCATCAGAGTAATAACATTCTTAGAAGCCCAGGTGAAGCCACTGTGCATATGGGTAAATTTTAAAGCTGAAGAAAAAGCTTTTCATATAGGAGTTGAGACCCTCTGAGGCAAACTGACCACAATTTGCAAGAATGATAAAAGGAGATTAACGTGCAAGTTGTACCTTCATAGCGATGTGAAAGCAGTCAAATCAAAACTCCTCTTTTGCTTGAACAATCACAGAGCACCATTTGCAGATCCTTTTGGCCTGGTTGCTCTACTGCCCCTTGCTGCTCAAACTCTCAAAGGCAGTTCCTGCTTTTCTACAAGATTCTTCAACCTGCTGCTCTTACATAAGATCCTTCTGCTAGATGCAGGACAAGACCCTGAATGCTTTCTCTGTCATTTGATGGCCATACAAATAAATGTACCAAGGCTCTGGTTCTTCTGCCTACCAGGGATTATGACAGGCAGCCCTCCTACAGATCACCTCTTTTTTTTTTAACACTGATTTTCAGATTAAAGGCAGGATGTGGAACCTTGCTGGTGACAGCATAGCAGAGACTGACCAAAATTGTGGGCCAAGCCCAGGAAAAGAATAAATCCAGCCTAAGTCCACAGTCAGGCTGCTTTATTTCCTCAGAAACACTTGAGAAGTTCCTGGTGCCTCTTAAAAGATAGGATCATGAAAGACAGGCAGAAGCCTCAGATGAAGTAGAGCTGGGAAAAAGGAAGTTGAACAAGAAAAGGAATATTTTTTAGAGCATAAAACTAACATCAAAGGCAACCCTATAGCCTACCAGGTAGCTATTTCCAATTCCTGATGGTGATTTTTTTGATACTAGATTTGCTTGTAAAGAAAAGCCCATAGTACCCCCTGCCTTCACTCTACTTTCCATCATGGATAATCAGAGACTGAAGTTGAGTGGACCTGCCTCAGGAGTTTGTTTAGCCTTCTTGGAGTTATTCTGTAAAAAGATCAAGGCTTAATAATTTATCATGAAGAAACAATTATTTTTCTAAATATTTCATTTCTTTGTCATTCATACACAGCACTACAATTAGATGGCACTGGCTGAAATGTGTGGACAAAATTATTTTGTTCTATGGCTTGAGTCTGTCCCTGCAGGAAATGCTTCATCTCACATTAGCAGGACAAGGAGGATCCAGCTGCTACAACTTGCCTTGTGCATCTCCGCCCAGCAGGTGGGTCCAAGCTTCCTAAACAGTGCTGTTAAAAAGATCAAACCAAACCCAACCCAAATAAAAAATTATATATCAGCCAACTGCCTGGAACACGTTGTGTTTCATGGCAGGCTGAGTTGCAAGTTCTGCATGCTATTCCAGCAGAAACCAAGGAGATGACAAGCAGCGTGGAAGAGGTGCTTTAACTGGTATTAACCTTTCTATCCACATCTCTGTGCCATGTTATTTCATATTACTTCCAAATGTCAGGTTGCTGGGTTTTTTGGTTGGTTGTTTGGGGGTGTGGTGGTTTTGGGGAGAGGTTTTTTTTTTTTTTTTGAGTTTTGTTGTTTTTTTTTGTTGGGTTTTTTTGCTTGGTTTCTGGTTGTTGGGTTGTTTTGTTGTTTTGCTTTTTGCTTTTTTAAGCAATTGCTAGATTTGGGAAGAATTATTTTGCAGAAGCATTACTTTGCATGTAACGGTCTCTCCTTTTTTTTTTAGATAATTCTAATCTCACACTCCCCCTGCTAATCACAAAAACAGTTTAGACTAAAAAAAAATCACTACATGGTAAGATGAAGCAGGAGGGAGTGGGTACTCACAACTGTGCATGCTGCTGCCAGGGAGTTTGTTTTCCATTCTTATATTGACAGAGATGCTCTGATAATTGTGCCAGATTTTCACAAATGCCATGTTTTGCAAACTGCCAAATTAAGGAGTGAAGGCTTGGCTTTAGGCATTATGTTTTAAAGATCTTTTTTTCTTAAGGGAGCATACGGCAGAAGGTGACACATTTAAAATGGTCTTACTGGTGGCTGGTACACAGAAAAGGTTACTTTATCAGGAAGAGTATTTGCCACTAGGTGTATTCACTTAGTATTATTGAGCAAGAGGTAGAAGCTTGCACCAAATACTGGAAATAACTAGTATCTTATTTCAGGGGGATGTAATTTGCCCTTTTTATTTTGCTTCAAAAGAAACTACCATTGTGGACTCTCAGACACCCCTAGCAGTCTGGGTGTCCCTTTCCTTGAGCCATGGTACTTATACTGATGGTTGGAGGGACAAAAATTTTATTTTCTCCGACTTGGCTTTATAATTCCTTGTATGTAAACCACACTGGCTTTGTTAGGACTGATTTATGTTCAGCACTGTGACAGAAAGACAGAATAGGATGAACCTGGAATAGAGCACCGATATTAAGCATCAGAAAAGGACAATCATAGGGTCCCCAGATCTATTCTAGAGTTTGTTTTGACTTGAGCATTACTTGATTAAATAAGGAGACTGTAGTTTAAGAGAGTGCTTAGTCATTCAAAGGAATACTTGCAACTGAGCTGCAAAGGATGATCAGGTAATTCCTTCTCATACAAAAGATGTCTTCGCAGCACATTACTGCCACTAACCTAAATGCTCACACCTGTCTCATGCTTTGCATGAAACTGCTTTTCAGCATGGGCTGTCAGTTCCCATTTTCTGCAGGCTATCCTGTCCTTTATAGGAGTACTCAGATAGCTTGTATTAATCTATTTGTCTTTCTGCTTTTATACAACCAGTGGTTTAAACCTAGGAGTTTCTTCCTTAATTGTTCCTTCAAACATTTTTATTCCCATTGTGAGCTGGGAATAAGTCTTTCATCAATTCTTCACTCTTCTGAAGATGTAAGAACTGTGTCAGGGCAAATTTGTGTTTCTTCTCGCTCCTCAGAAGTAGATATTGAAAAAACACAAGCACCTCAGCGGAGAGCATATGAGAGTGCATTCCCTTTTAGGGGAAGGGGAAAACTACCTCTAGCATGCACATTTGAGTGAGGTCCTCCCCTTCAATGGTATTCCAGATTTATAAATAGAAATCCTTAATTAAACTCACATTTTTCCAAGTAGAACTGTCAAACATTTTATATTAACTTACCATAATTTTTTATTCTTATTCATATTTAACTCTTCTCCATAGAGAGCTCCTACCTCCAAAATTAGGAGAACAAGCGTAGGGATTTCAAGGAACTTTTTTTCTTAATATGCATTGCATTTCTCTCTCTTTGGTTTTCCCAACATTATCTTGATTCAAGTGCTAAGACAAATATATTAAAAAAGTTGTCATATGAAATGTTTTCAAATTAAATATTCCTATACATGAAATAAGGTAAACAACTTCAATCTGGCACAGAAAAGAATTCATTCATTCATGAAATTAGTTTCATTTTTCAGAATCTCTCAAGCCTCCTACAATAATTTTCCCCAACATCACTGATGATAAAACTTTTATTATGACAGAAGAGTCAAGATAACTTTAAGTTTTTGTGATAATCCTACCCAATTCTGCAGTCCTGCTGCTTATCTTTGAAAGTGTTTGCATGAAATAAGAAGAGTAAAGCTCAAAAAGACTTGTGTGGAATAGTGTTTCAAATTTTTTCTTTTCATATAGTTCTGGTTTTGTTTTTTTTCCTTTTTCTCTTTGCTTCTTTCTCTATATGTTGTGGTTTGAGGCTCTCAAACTCATGCAGTTGCTCTCTCACTCACTCCCCTCTCTTTCTTACTCATTCGGGGAAATGGGGAGGAGAATCAAAAGAATGCAACTCCCACAGGTTGAGATAAGAACAATTTAGTAACTAAGGTATAACATAAA